>JBBYHL010300535.1:0-24075 GCA_038381835.1 Adansonia madagascariensis
GGAGGAATACAATTTTTTTTTTAATTCACAAAATCCCATTTTTCATTTTGAAAATGATATTTCATTATTAAAATAATTCATAGAACCGCTTTCATATACTGGAGATATTCCATGAACTACTTTAACTCGAAAACATTACCTTAATTTTTAAAAAATGATGTATTTCATTAGCTTTTGAACTGATTATTCATAAATATATATTGAGGTTCATTCTATCTTTACTATACCATCCTTATTTAATTTACATGTTAAAGTAAATGTAAGTAAATATGGCTTATTAATAAAGAATTCTATGGAGATATAATTTGTAGGGATAATTATACTAGTCAATTAAGTTTCCAGTTTATTTATTTAATATTATAATTATTAGATAATTATATTTATTAGATAAATATGAAGTTTAAATTATAGAATTAAACTCATGGAAACTTTATCTGGCCCATTTATCCTTGGGTATTGTTTCTTCCATTTATTGAGATTATAAATCTTTTGTATATCTAAGAGAAATAGCATCTTGGTAGATTCTGGAAGATAGCAACTTCAGTTTGTTATCTTAAAGAATAAAAGATCCAGAACACCAGTTGAAGGTAATTCCCTCTCATGTCTTGTTTATTAGTATCATTTGGCATTTCTGTGTTTTCATATCTCATTTCCTGTTTAATCAAGACTTTGAATTTTCATGTATTTGATAGTTTATCTTCGAAGAGAGTAAATTTACATATTAAAGATAAGCTTTTTTGTTTACTTTTTGTAACTTAGTAGTAGACTAATTTAGGTGGAAAATGTCATCAAATAAATGCATAAAATCTTCCCTTCTGATTGTATGACCTTAATCTACATCCATCCTCATAATGGTACAACTTCACACTAAACTATCAGATTTAGTGCTATGTGTGATAAGTGCTAACTTTTTCTTTGATTAGAATGCTATGTCCACATTGCATGTTTTGAATTCTTATTTTGAGACATTAACTTATTGTGTGCTATGATTTGTTATTCTTAAAAGAACTAATATGAACCATGTTATACTAGGCGTAATTGGATGATGGCATTATACTGTAGAATCAAAATCCTCATACAATTTCATTGGTAGAAGGAGGACCTCTTGGGATATTTTATATTAAAATTATTCATTGGTGGATGTTATGCTCTATTTTTTTGTTTGTACCTTAATGAAATATAGGTACTTTTTTTATTATATATTTATCTATATATGTCTGTATAGATAGGCTATTGTATTTGGTGACATAGTATCATAAGTGAGTGATAGGAATGAAGTAAAAGTAATAGAAAGTCAAACTGAAGAGTACCAAGTAATATGATTGGTCAAGTTTAAAGGGACTAGGAAGCTAGGTTTTAGATGGAAGCAATGACAAGGAAATAGGTAGTGGGAGCTAGTGAGTGAAAAGTAGAAGAAAAAAATCAATAGCTTGGAATTAGGATTTGGAATTGAGAGAAGGTGTTTGGAATAACTATTAAAATGGAAAACTTTGTCTATAAATTTTCTTTAACCAAAGTTAAGTTTATTTGTGAGCTCATTTTAGATTAAGGATGGTCAAGTTCTATTCTTGGGTGACAAATTATTAATGTGAATTTGTGATAAAAGTGGGAAGTAGTGGTATTCATGTTTAATATAACAATTAGATGCATTTGTATTTAAAGGACCTTAACAAGTTAACACTCTTTAGCATATTTATAAAAAGGGTTCTTTTATAGTAGAGAGAGGTAGCATTGCACAAGTAGAAAAGAAGCTATGAGACAACATATAGATAGATCAAAACAGGCTTGCAAGTATTAAGCGTTATGGCAGGCAACGGTAGACAAGGTATAAAAAATAAGGAAACTGGCAAAACAAGGTGAAGAATAAAACAAAAGATCGAGGAGAGAACTGTAAAAATGATTGTAAAGAGAGTTCAATGAAAGAGCTTGTTGATTGAACAAAATAAGATCCCTAAGTAATGGTAGGATCCTCTATATATCTAGGCCAAAGCTTTTGAAGTCTAGCTAGTAAGGCATTAAAGCCTTTTCTGGTGAATGCTTAGTCTCTGACTCACCATCGATGATAGTGAGTTTGTAATAGCGCACTTAAAAGTACAAATTTTCTAAAAGAAATAAAAAGCACTCATATTTTAAGGAAAGGCTAAGAGGAAAACCTTTAAAGTACATTGTATATGAACAACCAAGCTAAGCTTTTTTAAACATCTTAATGGTGAAACTAACCCATGAAGTCTGCCATTCATTTCGAGGTCAGTTTTAGTGCTATACATAGCAGTGTAACTATTCTAATGTTCTGGTTGTTTTTATTGCTCTTGATAAGTCCAATAATATACTAATGTTAGAATGCCTTAAGAATGAAAGACATTATGATGCATTTAATTAGCTTTCGAATTGATTATTCATAAATATATATATATATATTAAGGTTTCATTGTATCATTTCTATGTCTTTATCTTTTAGTTTACATGTTAAAGTGAATGTAAGCAAATATGGCTTGTAACTACGATACGTGGTCACACACACAGTGCGGCTTGTTCGGGCCTCTAGGGCACTAGCCTTGGCAGCACACCCAAAGGCACAGATGCAGGTGTACGTGGACACACCCATTTGAGGCACAAGAGATAGGGCATCAAGCCTTGGCATGCACCGATGTATGGACACCTATGGGTGCAATGCGCGTGCCTACATAGGTCATGAGAGACCATCAGGGTTCAAACCTTATTGTGCTTCCGAGCATGTTTTATCAATAAATCTCACAAGCAAAGAGCTTAGACTCATAATTTGATGAAAGATAGATGTTATAGAGGCTATACGTGGTCCAGATTTTACCAAATTAAAAAGATAGTTTTTTTTTTAAATACTTACATAGATAAAGATTGATGCACGAAGATAGAACAAAAAATTCAAGACCCAAAGTATGCTTCAAATGAAATTTTATAATCTTATTTTTTTCTAATTTTTAGGTTGGATCATGGTTTGGCTGGTTAAATTTTTTCAATTTATATGTTTTCTTGATGGGTGTATGTATATGTTTGATAACATGTCATATAGAATAGGTGAATGCCACAAGACTTATATTGATCACACATATTAAAATCCTACATGTTTTTTAAAATATGAGTGGGAGAGGATTTCAAACAAAACCTATGACCTCCATTGTTGATCTGTATGTGAAAGCATGGTAACACCTTGTGTCAATTTTGCCCTGGCCATAGCCCTCTATAGGTAGTTGACCGTCATCAATGTATTAGATTAGATCTACTATAAGGAAAACATGCTAGGGCATGTTCTATTTGAGATCATCCCTTGATGACTTGAATAATGCATAGACTGGGTTTCTTAAATATCAGTTATACACTTAAGACTAGTTTAATATTAGCCTCCCCTCAGAGCTCTATCAGTTAATTGGATGGGATCCATGTTTCTTGCTATTTGTTTTATGATCACCTCTCAATGGCTTAAAGCAATATATGTAAAAATTACCATTTTCATGTAGAAACATATTTATTTATGTTTAATTGCAAAAATATCTATTGTATATTTGCTTATGCAATGATTGTAATGTTTTGAATATAATTTATGTTCAAAATGTCAGCACCTTTTATTCAAATTCTTCTAGTAACAAATTGAATAGGGATAATTTTAAAGACTGGAAAAGAAATCTACTAACAGTTCTCAACTGTGAGGAAAACAAGTTTGTACTTCACAAACCTTGCCCACCTGTGTCTCCAAATGATGCACTGAATGGTCAAGCTTTCTTGCTTTATACTAGTTGGAAAGAATTTAATGACATAGCTTTTTGTTATATGCTAGCTAGCATGTCAAATGTTTTACGAAAGTAACATGAGAACTATGTTACTCATGGATAACTTGGAGGTTATGTTCAGAGGCCAAGTCAAATTGGTTAGCTAGTCTTCAATTACAAGTTTAACAAACTGTAAGTAAAAGGTAGGTACTCTGATAAAGGATCATATCTCTCATGCTTATGGGGTACTTTGCTGAGGCTAATAAAAATGGTTTTGAGTTGGAATACAAACCTAGATTGGGATAGTGTTTAAATTTTTTTTTAGGGATTTTATGGGTTTTGGGGTTACATATAATCTAGAAAGCAAAGATTTAGGTCTCACCGAGCTCATAAAAGAGTTACAAACCTAGGAGCTTATGCTCAATGATGATAACCAACTCAGAAGAGAGGTACTTTGGCTGTAGCTTCAAATTTTAGTTCTAGGAACAAGAAAAAGAAGAAGCAAAATGCCGAGAAGCAAAAAGCTTTTAATTCTTCTATTCCATATACACTTGAAAGCATGAAAAAAAAAGAAGAAGAAGCCAAAGGAACCTAAAATATCAAAGTCCTTCTATTATGGGAATATTGTTCACTTGAAGAAGATTTGCAAGGAATTCTTAGCCTCTAAGGGTAGGGAAGGTAAGGATCTTTTTTATACTCAAGCTTATTTAATGGAAAATTCAACAAGACACCTAGGTCATTGATTATGGAGCCACTAATCATGTTTGTGTTTTTTTGCAAGGGTTCAAGGAAATAAGAAGTCTACTTGATAGGTACCTCTCATTAATAATCAATAGTGGGAGCAGGTGTTAGCTGAAGTAGTCAGGGATGTACATCTTTACTTTGATGAATTTAGATTTATTTTATTAAAATGATAGACTATTTTTATGTTCCTAGTTTTAAAAGAAACCTTATTCAGTTGCTTGTTTAATTAAAGATTCTTATTCAGTATCTTTATTAAAACTATGGTTATTTATAAAAATAAGTCTTTTATCTATTTTGGGTGGATGGATAGTAATCTTTATTTTATCAGACTAAATATATACTCATTGCTAGACACTGAACTAATGAATAACTCTAAAAGGATAACAACTTCTCACTCTAATAAGGCATACCTTTGGCATTTGAGAATTATTGACATTAGCCAAGAAAGGATTCAAAGATTATTGAATGACGGTTTATTAAAATCTTTAAATGAGGTACATCTTCCTCAATGTGAATCCTGCCTTGAAGCCAAAGTGACTAAGAAGTCTTTTAAAGCAAAAAATGTAAAGGTCGAAGATCTCTTAGAAATTGTGCACACGGACATATGTCCTTCCATGAACATCAAAACACGAAGAGGGTATGAGTACTATGTATCTTTCATAGATGACTACTCAAGGTATAGATATGTGTACATGATGTATAGTAAAAGTGAAACCTTTGACAAGTTTAAAGAGTATCATGCAAAAGTGGAAAAGCAAACGGGTAAATCATTAAAAAAGACTTTGATCTAATTAATGTGGTGAAAATCTCTTTAACATTTTCTAGGATACCTCATAAAGAATGGGATTTTATCTTTATTAATTATCCAAAGTACTCCATAATAGAATGGTGTAGCCAAGAGAAGAAATAGAACGTTATTGGATATGCTATGGTCTATGATGAGTTATTTAGAGCTGTAAATATTATTTTGGTTGTATACACTACAAACCGCATATTATATTCCAAACCAAGTTCCAACTAAGTGAACTCCTAAGACTCTATATAAGTTACAGAAGGGCAAGAAACCTTCCCTGGGACATGGAAGAATATGGGGGTGCCTAGCACATGTATTAGATAAAGATGCAAAGAAGTTGGAATCATGTTCAAAATTGTGTGTGTTTGTAGGTATCCTAAAGGGACAAAGGGAGGACTATTTTATAACCCAAAGGATCAGAAAATTATTATTACAACCTATACAACTTTCCTTGAGAAACATTACATGAATAACTTTAAGCCTCAAAGTAAAATGGTGTTTGAAGAACCTTCGAGAGATAAAATTGCTCCATAGATTTCAGTCTTAGATCTACTCATAGTTTCATTGAAAAATAAGCAAATGTCAACCACTTAAGGAGCTTTGTCATATTATGAGGGTTTCTTAGAAACTTAATTTCTTCATGCATGATGGTAAGATTTATGAATCTCAGGCCATGGAATATGAAGAAGATCCTATTAACATATGATGGAGCCATGAGTGATCTTAATGTAAAGCTTTGGAAAAAGGCTATGAACATTAAGATGGATTCTATGAAATCCAACTTATCCTAGGAGCTTGTATACCTTCTTGAAGGGATAAAACCCATAGAGTGTAAGTAGGTTTGTGGGTTTAAAAGAGAAAAAAAAAGTCAAAGGGAAAGTTGAAACCCTTAAGGCTAGAATTGTATACAAAGGGATACATGCAAAATGATGGTGTTGACTACAATAAAACCCTTTGCTATTGCAATACTAGAGTCAATTCTCATTCTTCTATCCGTTGTTATGACTCTTAATTAAATGGATGTCAAGATGACATTCTTGAATGGCCGTCTTGATGAAGGCATTTATATGATGCAACCAGATGGGTTTATAGGAAAAGGCCATGAAGTGAAACTTTGCAAGTTGCTTAGATCCATTTATAGATTAAATCAAGCTTTTTTGATCATGGAACCAAAGATTTGACTAAGCAATCAAGGTCTTCAGTTTTGAGCAAAACATTATAAACCTTATGTTTATGAATATATTAAGGAGGTAAAATGGTCTTTCTAGTCTTATATGTCGATAACATATTACTCATTAGGAATGATATAGGGAACTTGTCATCGATCAAACTGTGGTTGTCATAATAATTTGATATGAAAGATCTAGTGGAACCTAATTATGTTCTAGGCATTCATTTTTTTAAAGATTGAAAAAACAAGATGATAGCTTTGTCCCAAGTTTCATACATAGACGAAATTATCAAAAGATGCAAGATGCCAAGAAAGATTTATAACCCTTATGGCAGGATTCACTCTGCATTGGATGATTACCATAAGACATTCAAAGAAAAAGAGCAAATGAAGAAAGTCTCTTATGCATCTACTATGGGTAGTCTAATGTACATTATGTTTTGCATACGCTTATACATTTGTTATATGGTAGGTGTTAAAAATCGATGTCAATCGAATCCTGGTAACAGGCATTGGCAAGCCATGAAACATATATTCAAGGATCCTAAGAAAACAAGGAACTATATATTGGTGTATTTTAAAAGAGACCTAACACTAGTGGGATATATGGATTAAGACTTCCAAACTTATAGGGATTTAAGGAAATCATCTTTAGGTTTTATATTTGTCCTAAAAAAAGGTGCTATTGTATGGAGGAGTGTAAAACAAACTTGTATGGTTGACTCCATAATGGAAGCTAAATATGTGGCTACCTTTGAAGCATTTAAGGAAGTGACTTAGCTTTATAAGTTCCTTAGAAATGGATAAACCTATTACTCTTCATTGGGATAATAGTGTGGCAATAGCAAATACCATGTAATAAGAGAGTCAGTGATGGATGGAGTTGTTAAAGTCTGCAAAATTGGGTCCAAGGATACCTTTGTTGATCCTTTTACTAAAACTTTGGTGACTAGAGTTTCAAAAGGCATGTTGAAGGCATGGGGAAGGGAGACATGACTTATTTACTCCCACAGGGAAAGTGGGACATTATTAAGAATGCCCTAATAATGAAAAAGATTATGATGTATCTCATAAGTTTTTGAATTGATTATTCATATATATATATCTAGGGTTTCACTATATCATTACTATACCATCCTCATTTAATTTACACGTTAAAGTAAATGTAAGCAAATATAGCTTATTGACTACTTATGTTTATACCATTAGAATATCATACATAGTGGACTTTATATAGGGGAAGACATCATCTCAAGTAAGTAGTCCAAATTCATAGTCCATAGTATATTGGGTTAATGTGAGCAATTAACTCATGCTAAGACTATTATGTCATTTAAATCCAATTAGGGAGATGGCTTGTCTTGGCCATTTAGAGTGAGCCAACTCTTAAGTAGAGACATAGATGTATCGCTTAGAAGTGCTGATACATTGTACTAGATCAAAATGTAATTAATTCATTAATAAGTCTATTTACTAGGATTAATTCACTTTTAATGTTCATTATGTAATTACCTAAATCCTAAGTAAGTAATTGACTCCATGTGTATAACTTGTATGCTTTGACGTTCTAAAGGCTAAAGTGCCTCATTGTAGTAAGCTAATAGACCAATTCATTCAGCATCTAACTTACACTCAATGAAAGCTTCACTTATGGATGTGGAATCATAGCTCTTATAAGGTTATCCTCTTGAAAGGCATTATACAGGATAAATGAAAATGGATGAGTCAATCATTGGATATCAAATGATAAATTGTTCACATGTGGTGAACAATCATTTTCACATAAAATATATAATGGAACTTTAAGAAAAGTTGATCAAGTAGGTAAAATAGACTTTAACCTTAAGTTAATCATGGATATCATATAAGGATATTGTGCAGATGACAAGGTCATTGGACTAAAAGGCTGTTTATTAAGCTTACGTCATACGATATATAATTAGCGCCATAGTTTCAGGTCTTTAGTACTATGACTCTGAGATTAATAATTATGTGATTATTTATTTAGTATAGAATAATTAATACATAGATTATTTAAATCTAATTATATATGTCCAATTGGTTCCTCCACTAGTTCAACATAATTCCTTAACAGATGATTATTGGTCGGAATACCTAAGGTTAAAAGATTCTCAATATAGTGGAGTGATGCATCGAACACATTCCCTTTAGGAGTGTAGTTATTTTCTTTACTAAATAATAAAAAATAAATTTTGGTATTATTTATCTAGAATATATATTTAATTTGATTAAATATTTATTTAAGATAAGAACTAGTAATTAAAATTAATTATATTTATCTTTTGGTAAATATAAGAATTAATTTAAATAAAACAGATATGGAAAATCAATTATTTATATAATTAATTTAATATCTATTAAGTCTTGTTTAAATATTTATTCATGAATTAAATATGAATAATATTCTAAACAAATTGAGAAAAACAATTTTATTATTTTGTGATTAAATTAATTATTTTACTATAGTTAAATTTTTTTAATAATTATTACATAATTATTCTATTTCAATACAATTGCCATGATTTTATTTTGAATTAAAATTGAAGTTATGAAAAATTATGTGGTTAAATAAAATTAATGGTTTAATCAAAATTATATTAAGTACTTAGATTAAACAACTTAAACTTTTTTAAAATATATTTGGCTAAAATAATATTTGGCGATATTTGGGCTTAGCCAAAATTTGGGCCAACATCCACATAAGGTTGGGTGGCCACTAGGGCTTTTAAGAAGGTGATAAAATAATTATTTTAATTAAAAATTAAGGTTACTTTGTTGGCTGATATAAACAAAAGGCAATAGCCTAGGGTTAAAAACATAACCATTGTGCTACCCTAGTGTTTATTATCGCAACATCTTATGATTTTAAACCTATTCTTACAAGATTGTCTAGAAGAAGAATGCCTATGAATCCAGAGTTGAATGAGGCAAAGAGTGTCCACACACTCTACTATCTAGGAATTGGAGAATCGTAGAGAAGGCTAGTTGGTTGAAGCTTTCACATGGTTTTACTTTAGGCATTCTTTGATGAGATCATCAGATCTACAACTTAGGTAATTTGATTACAATATTTTATTGTATACGACAACACGATCTAGTATGATCTATTTTAAAAAATTTTAAAATTTCACTATGCCATGTGATTTGTTTTCTAACAACTAATTCCTTGTAAGACAACTTTGTTTAATATTGAAGAGATAACATGTTAGTAACCAAAATAAAGTATTTAAAATCTTTGAAAGACAATATCATAACTAGCAACCTTGCCAGTATTTTTAAGGATGAACCCTTATATGTGTATTCTACAATATGATTCCTTAGGAGCACCTAAAAGAGAGCTTGGGAACTAGGTTAAATTTATAAATTCAAAATTAACATAAAACATGTATTTAAAATGTGTTGTATGTCAATTACATTAAAATTTGGAACATAATAATATTTAAATTATTAGAATTGTATGGATAGGCACATCCGCTGTACCATTATGCTTATTAAATCTAAGTTTTTAATGGGTCTATTGTGTCATTACTTTGGTTGTAAGATATAGCCTTATTTAAATTTCATTGACTTTTGGAAGAATTTATGTTAAGTTGGTTCTTCTAGAGGAGATAGTGTACCTTGTCCATAATTAAAGAAATTCAAAGGTGAAGTTTTAGAGTTGAGTAAGGCATTCTAAGAAGATGCTGTATGTTGAGAGAGACTACTACAAATTTAAGAAATGATAATTAGACTAACACCTATGTTTTTTTATTGTTTCTTTATTTTTGAGAATAGTCTATCACCTATGCTATGTGTATGATATTCTTTATTTTTCAATGCTCTAGTGCTAAGAATGATAATTAATATAAATACACATTACTAAACTTGGTGTAGGTTTTATGAATGCTAGCTTAAAGCTTGGATACATGGAAATAAAACAAAAGCTATTAAGCATTACAGGTTGGAAGCTAATCTATTATATTGTGGCAACTAGCATAGGTACTTGCATTGTTATTTACTGTAACTTATAAGAATTTATGCAACTAGCTAGTGTATGCATGCATGAAAGTTGGCCACCATTTTGTTTAAGGTAACCATATCATTAATTTATAAAGTGCAAGAATGCAGATACCTTATATGTTTTATTCTTTAGGTATACACAACAATTTATTGTCCTATAACTGCTAGTCTTCTGTACAACTTATGACAAGATTAAGTTTTATAAAAAAGATTGAATTAATTGTTTTTATTTTACTGGCATATTACATATTGATGTCATGATAATAACACGATACTTTGTTAGTGTATGCCTTAGAGCCAATAAGCTTGTATGAGGCATATATAGGTTGTTAATGCAATCTAATCACTTTAGTTAGTGATTCAAGGTTTTCCTTCATGTTAGCAGAGTGTTTGAAAAATCATGTAGAGACCAATTGGATGCAGTCCATGAAACACAATGGTGTTGCAAAGTTAGTAATAAGTTACATGATAAGATCTTTATGCATCAATGCTATGTTTGTAAAAATGTTCCTAGTTATCATTTTGTCAATACAGGGCATTGATAATGCACAAAGACTAGCATATGCTAAGCCCCCATGCATTTGATGCATGCAACTCTTTGGTCTCATAAAAGTTAAAGTATAAAGTTAGTTGGGGATAGCATATGGGTGTTTGTTTCG
Organism: Adansonia madagascariensis; assembly: GCA_038381835.1. Taxonomy (NCBI): domain Eukaryota; kingdom Viridiplantae; phylum Streptophyta; class Magnoliopsida; order Malvales; family Malvaceae; genus Adansonia; species Adansonia madagascariensis. The sequence goes on from JBBYHL010300535.1 coordinate 11,131, forward strand.
TGGAAACAAGTCAATGAAAATGGACCATATGAGAACTTCATTTGGTATAAGTCACTCAAGTGTCTATGGAATATGTTTTCTTATGCTAATCGTGTATATTAGTCCTCAAACTTATGATACTGGGTTATCTTGTATGGAAAGTGTCATGCTTTGGTTCCATCACAAGCGAGTCCATAATAGATGGATGCTTATAGCAGGGTGCTTTTGGGTATGGCATGAACCAGAAGAATATGGATGAGTGATCCAAAAAAGATTCATCCCTTCAAATGACCTCAGAGCAATATCTCATTTGTTCTTGGCTTTGGTTAACTTGATAAAATCATTAGCTAACGCATGATGAATTTAGGAGAAATTATTTTTCTAAATTCCTGAGGTTAACCATAAAAAAAAACTAATATGGATTGATGCATGAATGGACACTTCACCATGCTCATGGTCTTTCCAAGATATTTGGTGAAAGGGCCGAATTACACTACAAGGTTGGTTACTGAAAGGTTTCTCTAAGGTCATATTGACTCTTCAACATTTGGGTGGTCATGATGGGTTGCTAGATCCCGCTTCTTGATCAATGAATATAATTAATTAGATTTATTATATTAATTGCCAACATGTTGGCCATGGATATATCTTAGAGTTTTGTATATCTTAAAGTTTTCCATGAATTTTAAACTTCTTTTTTAATGAAATACAATTGCTTATCTCTCTTTCAATTTCTTTTTGTAACATCTGCATTCCATTTGCACTATATTTATCATTTAATTAATTATAAAACACCTATTTTCATAGAAAATATATTCCTTCTATTTTTCAAAAAAATCCTAAAATTTTCATCTTTATAGATATTCTAACCCCATTCTCTGAGATGATACTCTAACCCTATCTTTTAAACTCCATCACTAATTTTTTCATCTTTGGGGATACTCCAACCTTACTTTTTAAACTTAAAAAAATCTAAATTTCCTCTCTCCTGAACTTTCTCGAGCCTTTTTAATTAAATCTTTCTTTCTCTATACCTCAAATAACCACCAAGTCCAAATGTGTCTCAAAATTGTCATTCTGATTATTCCTTAATAATCAAAGATAATTATAAGATACATTCTGATCGTACCTTCTTTTTATGCTTTTATGTGTTATTGTTATGCAATTTTATTATATTCATTTTTATCATACTAACATGTTTCCCTTTGTGGTGACCACTGTACATTCATATTACCAAATCATTTTTAAAATTATAAGGTAATATTCCATGTCGGTATCTCTCCAGTGTTTGATATGGAATATCTGATTTTTAGAATGAAATCCGAAGATCATTGTCATAAAAAATACCTATGTTCCTTACATTTTCAAGGCATATTCATGATTTAAATTTTTTCGTCAAAAAGTGGGTTTACAATTTTCAAAAAAATTCATGCATTAAAATGGGATTATATCAAAATAATGAAAGTCAAAATAAAAAAAAATCAAAACTAGCACAAGACATGGCTAGTATGTATCGATTTTGGATGTCGTAGGGGTACCTATCATTCCCTATTAGTAACTAACTCCCAAACCTAACCGATGAATCTTTGGACCTCAAAAACCTTGAAATAGATGTTTCAAGTTTAGTAGATCAGAATATTGTTTTCAATAGGCATTCGATCATGCCTAACAGAAAATAATCGGTGGCTACTTTATGTTTTCAGCCACTTTGTGGTAGCTATCCAAGACAAGTTGGATGAGTGATCATCCAACGGTCTTTCCCCTCACTATCATCTCATCATGCCTAATTCAAATTTCAATCAAAGCATAATTGAAGGGCACTTCCTAACTTCCTTTTTAGTTGTATGCATCATCAACCGAGTGATTCAAGCAAATGTTATACTAGGTGAAGGCACGTCTTGACAATCTAGAAAACTTGAGCTATCCATTTACCTTAGCTCATTTATATTTTTTATACATTGTTTAACTATCAATCTAATAGCCAAAGGGTGAGTTGTAATCAATGTAAATATTTTTATATCATGGGGATGATTAATATCTCTCGAGTGATAATTTTTGTTCACCACCACTCAAGATCAAAACTAGAATAAAATAATGTGAGAGAAGGTTAGAAGCATTATTGTACCTAATCTTGAAATTTCCTCTAGCTTCCTTTTATGGTTAGTTGAATTTAGCTTTTATGGCTTATTACATGCATGCTTAAGATGACCTCTAAAACAACAAAGTCTCTAGATCACTCCTCTTTCAAGTTTAAGGATAGTGAAGGTGCCATAATACTAGGCCCATCATAGGCTAGCATAATGGGTTCAATCCAGGTGAGTAAATTGCTCATGTTCATATGGATGAATCATGAAAACAAGAGCAATAAACCCTAGAGGCTTTGGCTAACCTAATACATTATTAATCACGCAATCAGTTGATAACCTCATCCTAAAATAAATCTTATTTTCCTCTTGCACAGTACTTAGCAAAGAGTCTAATGCTTATGTAAGTGTATTTTGTGTGTTGGGAAAGCCCTAAACCTAGATCTTACTCATTATTTGAGATATATATCAATTTTTGCTTATTTTTATAAGAAAGTGCAATAGCAAATTTTTATTTTTATTTTAGTGCTACAACAAGTTTAGTACATATAGCAACATCATAATAATTAATCATCAAAGATGAAAATAAATACTGAGGGGATTATATTTGAATGCCAACTGAAACTGAGAAAAATAAAAACTCGAATAACATATGACTAGTCTGGGGTTAGGCTTTTTAAATATCCTAGTAGAGTCATTAAAAAGCTATCATAACATATCAGGATATGAATCCCTACATATCGAGAAACAACATTTTAATCATCATAAGGCCCTAGCCATCAAAATGAATTGCTTGTTTGATTTCCCTGTACTAAAATATAAGATGGCAAGGTTAAGGAGTCATCACCATCCTTTTTAGGCTAGGTGTGATCAGACACCTATTAAAACCATTCACTTAAGAGTTACAAAACTTAAAAGCAATGGTTTTATGACCTATACAATGTAAAGATTTATGAAATAAAGTTTGAGAGTAGATTAAACCATAAGTAAGGATTAATCCCTCTTGTGATGCCTAAAAATTTGTACCAACTAATCACAATATTTGAATTAATTTTTCTTCATTTTAGTTATTCAAATAATCAACAATAATCCCCCTTTCTATTCATGAAAATAAGCATATATTAAAGAAAAATAAAAACATGTATCTCAAGACTCATTTCGGGTACCCATGAGAGCAATCGAATATTGGTCTAGGGCTAGCTTGAATCTATAACTTAATTTGGACCAAAAAGTTTTTACAAAAAGAAAAATTTTGAAAAAGTATCTGACTTTAAAATATTTATAAATCTAGTATCAAATCAAAATTATTTATGAAATTGGACTCCATTCAAAAAGAATAATGGGACATAATGACTAAATTGAAGAAAATAAAACTTTGAAAAAACAAAGCTAAAAATCAATTTTTTATTTTAATTTTTTTAACTAGAGCCCCTTGACGTGAGCCACTAGGAACCTATTATTAGATATTCTTAAAGCTATAGACTCTCAAAACAACACTTCTGGAATTAATTTTGAAACATTCAAATGCCTCAAAATTGTTAACATCGAAACCCAGAGAAACCCAAAGCAGTTGGTTCAAGGCTTCTTGGATTTATTCCAAACTATTCTAACCATTAAAAACTAAAAATTAAAATTCTTATGATAACTAACTCAATCTATTTCAACTAAAAATAAATAAAAAAATCCTAGAAAATCATTTTGGGTATCAAATAAATTTTTAATTGGAGACTACTACATTGCACAACATGTCCAAATAGCTTACCTTCTGGATTTTAGCAAAACAAATTTTTTAATTGGACATTACTGCATCGCACAGCATCCAAATAGCATATTTTTTGAATTTTATTCCTGACTTGTCCAGAATACCTATTGAATGAGACATACATAGCTAGATTATTATCCTATTTTAACCAAAAAAAATTAGAAAAATCTAAAAAAATAGTTATCCCTAGTGAAAATAGCTCGCTTTATAGTTCAGGTACTGAAATAGAGGTATCCAAACTGCTTATGTTATAGAATTTCTTTTGGGCACATCTAGTTAGGAAATCATATCTTTCAAAAGCTTATTACACTGTCAATTCACTATTATTATAGTAAAAATACTAGAAACATTAATAGCACCAGCAACATAGAAAGAAATATTTATTTTGTCAAAACTACTATAGAAATAATGTAGTAATTCTAAAATAACACGTGCGCATGAACACTTATTGCAAATTTTTTTAACTAACTTCTAGATGTTTGAACATTTGTTAGCTGAGCTAAAGACATTCTATGCATGTCAAAGGGAAGGAAACAACAAAAATCTCTAAGCGAATCAACCTAGAACTCTAAACGCTACTATTGATAAAAAGCTTTATAGTCACGCAAATGACTTGCTTTTGTCGCACTTTTTTATATTCAATTATTCTAAACAAATGAAAAGCATACCAATACGATTCATTTGAGTGCCAAATGACTTTAAACAACAATGTTAAACACATACTAACTAGCTTTTGTTAGAAGTGCCTTAAGGATGAAAGACATTATGATATATATCATTAGCTTTGAATTGATTATTCATATTTATGTATTCAAGGTTTTTCATTTTATCATTGCTATTCTATCCTCATTTATTTTATATGTTAAAGTAAATGTAAGCAAATATGGCTTATTGACTACTTGTGTTTATATAGTTAGAATGTTGCGTATAATAGGCTTTATATGCATAAAGACAACATTCTAAGGTAAGTAGTCTAAACTAACAGTCCGTAGTCCATGGGTTAAGGTGAACAATTAACTTTTATAAAGATTATTATATTATTTATATCAATTGGAGAGATGGCTAGTCTTGACTATCTGGAGCAAGCTGACTCCTAAGTGGAGACATAAATGTATCATCTAAAGGTGGTGATTTATTGGATTAGACCAAAGTGCAATTAATCTATTTATAAATCTATTTGCTTAGATTAAATTCACTTTTGACAGTCATTGTGTAATTATCTTAATCTTGAGTAAGTGACTCACTTCATGCTTATACCTTGCATACTTTGACATTTTAAAGGCTACAGTTCTCGAAGTAGTTAGCTACTAGACTGGTTTGTTAGGTATATGACCTATACTTAATGAGAGCTTTACTTGTAGATATGGAATCATAGCTTCTATAAAGCGTTAAGGCTATCCTCTTACAATGCATTGACAGAATAGTGAAAATGGACAAGGTCTCGATCATTTGTGTATCTAATAATAAATCATTCACATGTGGTGAGCAATCATTTTCACATAGAGAGCATAATGAAACTTTAAGATAAAGTGATCAAGTAGGTAAAACAGATTTTAACCTTAAGTTGATCCTAGATTTCATATGCAGTTATTGCATAGATGACAAGGTTATTGGACTGAAAGGCTATCTATAAAGCTTATGTAATACGGTAAATAATTGGGAGTACAGTCTCAGGTCTTTAATGGTATGACTCTAAGATTAATATTTATTTATTATAGAATATTTAATACATAGATTATTGGAGCTTAATTATATATGTCTAATTTGTCTCTTCACTAGCTCAAAATAATTCCTTAATGGATGGTTATTGATCAGAATACCCAAAGTCATAAGATTTTCAATGTGGTGAAGTGGTGCACTGAGTACACCCTTTTTAGGTGTGTAGGTTTTTTCTTCAGTAAATAATAAAAAATGATTTTTGTATTCTTTATTTATAATATGTATTTAATTTGAGTAAATAGTTATTTAAGACAAAAATTAGTAATTTAAATTAATTATATTTACCTTTCAATAAATATAGGGATTAATTTAAATTAAATAGATATGGGCAAATTAATATTCATCTATAAAATCTTATTTAAATATTTATTTATAAATTAAATATAAATAATTTTCTAAATAAATTTTCCTAAGGAAAATTATTTTATTTTTAATTTGAGATTAAATAATCATTTTACTATAGTTAATTTTATTAGTTAATTTATTTTGATAATTATTACATAATTATTCTATTCAAATAAAATTACGATGATTTATTTTGAATTGGAATTAGAGTTATGGAAAATTATCTAGATAAATAAAATTAATGGCTTAATCAGAATTAAACTAAGAAATTAGATTAAACAACTTAAACTCCTTAAAACGTATCTAGCCAAAATAAAGTCTTGGTACATTAGGGTTTGACTGAAACTTTGAGGATACCCACACTAGGGTATGCAGCCAAGAAGTTTAAGGAGAGGTAAAATAATTATTTTAATTAAATTAAAATAATGAAATTAGGGCCACCTCGTTACCTGATATAAATAAGAGGCAATAACCTAAGATTTAGATTAGACCATTACGCCACCCTTAGGGTTCTTTATCACAACATCTCGTGATTTTAAACTTGTTGGCACAAGGAGGTCTTAAAAGAGAAACAAGTCATACAATCCTAAGTTGATCAAGATCAAGGGTGCCCACACACTCTACCATCCAGGTATTAGAGTATAGTAGAGAAAGCTAGTTGGTTAAAGCTTTCACACGGATCTGCTCTAGGCATTCTTGGATGACACTACAGATGAATAGCTCAGGTAATTTGATTATGTTCATTTTATTATATATTTTAGACACCTTATTTTGTCTGAGTTAATTTTTGGTATCCGAAGACATAATTGAAAGGTGATAGAATCAAAACATAAAACAATAAATAGGGGATGATTGCCGAGTACTATATTACCAAACACTATTAAGTGACACAGAGCTAAGTGAAAATTTTTTTGGGAGGTCTAATGCCTATGGGTCGCATTAAATAAAAATGTAAAAATGAGGCATCAAAGGTCAATATATGGCATATTACTAGAGTTATTCAGATGAGTACACATGTCAAGGTGATGTAACTCAAGAAGCCACAGGTACATATAAGTTATATCGGTGCATAAGTATTAATATGGGGCTTTTGCATTGCCAAAAATTTGAATTTTTATGTGTAGTATCGATACATGAGGGTTTCATCTCGAGACCTAATGAGATGTATTGATACCCATAGTGATTGTATCAATACAAACCTTGGCAGTAGCTATAGTTGTGATTTTTTGCAAATGTATAAATAGACGAGCTTGAGTATCAATAAAAGTTCATGAAGCATATACCTTTAAGTCTCGAGACAGGAAACAAATTTTTTCTCCTAGTATCAATACGTGCTTCATCATATCGATATTCATGGGTAAAAATTGCCTTACATATCGATACAAAACATTCTATATCGATACACAAAGGCATTTTTACTAACTTCGAGCCATTTTTTCAGCCATTGCATTAGTGATTCAAAATCTAACTTAAACATGTTTCTTGCATCGAAAATCATTAAAATTCATACCAGGCTTCATCTTTAGGCTTGTGATTGGATTTAAACAAAAGTTTGAGGCCTAAATAGCTAATGACAAGGGATATTTCATTCTATTGTGCAATTTGTCAAAGGGTAAAAGTTAAATTTTCTTAATGCTTAACTACATAAAGTAGCTTAGATCCATTATTTTTACTGAGGAAACCAATGCGTTTATGTGGCAGCTGAGCATAGAATCTGATCTTTCCATACACCAAAACCCTAAAATGCCCTTACTTTTTCATCTTTTTTCTTCACAGTCACACAATTATATAATCCAACATTGGACTCAACTGAAAGAGAACCTTACCAAGAAGAAAAAAAACTCTTAGCAGAAGAACACCCACTTCCAGACATTCCCTCAATACTCCCCAACCATAAAAAACCTAGAGATTTTTCTCTATTCTTAGATCCCTTTAGAGCCATCACCAAAAGTCTTTCTAAAAACCTCCCTTTCACACATATTCCATCTCAAAACTTCCCTTTGTCCATACCTATCTAAAAAGCCCCTCTTTTTCATCATTCCCTTGCTATTCAACCTTAAAATAAGTTAGTTCAAAGTTGCTGTTCAAAGAAAAGGCTAAAGCTTGAAACTTTTGGTATATTTTCTCCACTTGACTTTGCATATTCTTTGACTTTTCAACATTTGCATCATTTTAGTGACTTTTCTATGTTGCCACGACCCTTTTAAGGTTCTTGCGCATTATTGCTACCTTGTTTATGGTAGTCTTAGGGTGTTGATGTTCTCTTGATGCTTTAATGTTGCATGGTAGGCCAAATATCTTAACTTTTATTTTGTCATCAAAATAGCCCTTTATTTATGTATCTTGTATCATGTTTCAGCTATTTTCATATGCTTAACACATGTTTGTTTTCATAACATGCATTGAATATGTTCATGCATTTTCTTGCAGTTTAAAGAGTCTCATAACATAAAAATGCTATCTTGATAACTCTAGCACACTTTTCTTCACTTAACTATGTTCATATAACTTCCACGCATCTTATTTGTCATCTTTTTGCATTTTGTTACCTTTTTCATTTCAAAATGTCATTTTTGTGTACTCGCATGTGTAATACTTGTTTATCTTTGTGCATGTCATATTTTATTCATGATTTGTTTGTCAAAATGCATGCTTATTTATTATAAAATCTGATTTTTAAAAATAAATACCTAAGTTATGTTCATGCTACCTCCAATAGATGAAGAATAGTATGAATTTAAAGTTTTTATCAAATTGATCTTCCAATCTTGGGGACAAACTAAACCTTTTAGGTCTGGAGGTCTGGATTCAAGGAAAATGTTACTTTCTTTTGTTAAAGTATTAAGCCTTGAGCTTGAGTCCAATACCTTCTTTAGTGACATGGTCAATAGGTTATTTCATCATCCCAAACTACTCCAAGATTGTGGAATGAATTTATGATACCCATGTTACTTGCCCCTTGTTATCATGGATGTTTGGACGTCCTAGACTCGAGTTTACCCTTGAAAAAATTCAAAAATACCTAATAACTTCCCTATTTTTGCTCTGGCACTATTATAGTTTGAGTTTGAAAAATTATTTTCAAGTCATAAATAATTTTTCTAAAATTTTTTGATATTTTTCCCTGAAAGAGAATCAAAATACCTTTTCAACTATGTCTTGTTTTCCATCAGATCATTTTAGATGAAAGAATCATGACTTTTTAAACTTTTGCTATTTGGAATCCCTAGAATCAACAAATAGTCTTCTATTCGGGTCATTTTGGCCCACCAAATGATTTTTCCAAACTCCTTAAATATAGTCCCAAAATGTTTGCAAAATTCCCTTTCTAGAAAGGTATTGTTTGCAATTTAACGACTATGAATGACTTTGGAATGAGTTTTCCAAAATCCATAATGCCCTATCCCCGTACACATTGCTAGTGTCAAGAAAGCCTAATTTCAAAAATTAATTCCACCTAGAAAGTGATTTTCTAGGATTTTTGGAATATTTTTATTTTAATGTTTATTGAGCTACCTTTCCAATGGAACATCATTTACCCTCCAAACTTAGTGGATGAACCCAAAATAAATTTGAAAAATGGACAACATGATGTTGTCCCTTGATTTTAACCCAATTTTTGGAACGCCTTTATAGAAATGTTCGAACTCTCAAAATGCATTCGATTGGTCCCCTACGACATAAGCCCTTTAGACTCGAATCAAGGCTAAAATATAAAAAACTAATTTTATCTTAAATATCTTTTTCCTTCATATTCAAAATTCTAGCTAGTGGAGATATTCTAACTTTATTGATTTAAGGGGATAATCCAACCTCGCTTTGCATTCAAAACTCAAATATCTTTTCCAACCAAATCCCTTTTAAATATACCTAAATTATAGCTTTTGGGGATACTTTAATCTCATTACTCCCATTGGGACCTCCAACCCCGTTTTCTACTAAAAACTTGAATTCTCTCTTTATTCCTAATGATTATCATAACTTTGTCTTTAGGATACTCCAACCCTACTTTTACTTCAAAAAAATCCAAGAATTTTCTCTCTTCTAGATTCCTCAGATTGTTTTGATTAAAATCTTTTTTATCCCTTAAACTACCATCGAATCTAAACCCCTTTCTAAATTGTTGTCCTGATTATTTTTCAATAATCGAAGGCAATTAGGAGATACATTTTGATCATCCCTCCCTTTTATGTTCTTTTATTTGTGATTGTTTATTTATGACATTATTAATATTTCTTTCTTGTCTTACTAACACGTTTCCTTTTTGTAGTGACTATAGTGCATTCATATTCAAAAAGTGTTTTCCAATGAAATTTACAAGGCAATGTTTCGTGTCAGCATCTCCCTAGTGCCTAATACGGAATATCCAAATTTTTAAAATCCAATTCGAACATTGTTTGCAAAAAATCCCTATGTCCTTTGCACCTCCGAAGTGCATAGGTGATCCAATCTTTTTTAAAAACATAGATCTACAATTTAAAAATTTCATGCATTAAAGGGAATTATATCTAAATAATGACTAAATATAATCGATATAACCGATATTGAATCGAGACGTAGTTTATAGGTACTGATTTCGAGTGTTGTAGGGGTGCTAATCTTTTCCCACACGTAACCAACTTGGTGGGTGTCAAATCCAACAAAAAATAATTTCCTTACTCTAATAAGATTTTTGTATATAGTGATAAGTAGGATATTCTCCATAAGGAATGGTAAGATCTGATTTCCTTAAAAATCAACAAAATAAAATAAGGATTTTATAAAGTCAACTAAAAATAAATGAAATAAATAAACTAAAGATCGATTAAGAATGCAAGACAAATTAAACTGAAATAAATGTCAATATCACACAAACACTAGCCAAAGGTTTAATTGCAAGTTTTATTCTCGCAACTGATCACAGATGCAAAGATATATTCATTATTCGAGAATAAATTGGTAATGGATGTTGGTACAACCTAACTCCCTACCCTTCCTTAGTTATTCGATAATCAAGGTATGACGTTAATTATTTCCCTTATTGATTACATAAACCCTAGATACGATCTTAGTGTTTCAATGTATCAATAGCATTAATAATGAGAGGGGCATTGCTAATTCTAATCAATAAACTCACGAGCAAGTTTATTCAAATTAGATTGTGAATTCTTCCTAACCAAGTTAGTTGCCACTTTTATTAGAATAATCAAACAATTATGGATATGATTTTCTAACTAGCTATAGTTTATCCTATCAATCAAATGCGGTACCAAATATTCAATCAACAATGAAAATCATGTTTATTAAGCATAGAAGAAAAGATAAATATTTAAGAACAATGAATAATATAAACATAAATTAGATCTCACAATCGTAGAATCAAACTTCGATATAAAACCCTTGATTAGTTGAAATGAATTTAGTCACACATTGTCTTCTTGTTCCATCCTTTTCCAAAAGAAAAAAAATATCTCTTTTAAAAGAAAAAGTCAAAAACCCTAGAAAAATCATCCCCTTGGAATCTCTTTCTTCTTTTATTTTTCTATCCATTACAATCTTCCTAAATTTACCTAAATTTCGATGAGTTAGAAATTCTACTTAATTAGAATTCTAAATAAACTAAAATTCTAATTTAAGCTATCTGCTTGTAGAACGTGTCTATGAAATATCCACAATAGCTTTTTCTTTTCTCTTCTTGGGCTACTCCCATCAACTCCTTTAAGCCCTTTTTCTTTTTTCCAAGCCTTTTTTACACCTTAAACATAAAATAGAGTAATTTTCATTAGTTATGGCTCAAAAACTATGAAAAGATAAGAAATTTAACAATCAAAATCTCAACATTTATGTTCACTATCGCAACTCTGAACTAACCAATGAATCTTTGGACTTTTTAGATTACGATGTTTCAAGTTTCGAAGCTCGAAATATTATTTTCAATAGGCATTCGATCCTATCTAGTCCGAAATGATCGGTGGTGACTATAAGTTTATGGCCACTTTGTGGCGGCCATCTGAGACTAGTTGGATGAGTGATTCACCTGGTGGTCTCTTTCTCCTCCATATTATTATGCCTAATCCAAATCCAGATCATGGGATAACTCAACAGCTCATCCACCATCGATACTGTACATTTTTAGGTCGAGCACTTTAAGCTCTTTAGATCATCTGAAGTTTTAAAGGTGGGCACGTAGCGACAGCTTGGTGACTCCATTAGGGACTATTTAAGAGAGTTGGCCTATGACTAGCTATGTCTTGTGCAGCCCTTGCTTTTTTGGCTTCCATTTATTATTTAGATATGATTCCTTCTTATTTTTATTTTCTATGCTTTTACTTTTCATGGCTTTATTTTGTGATTGTTAGGGTCTACATGCTCGTAATTCAATTTTCATTTGAATAAGTATGGTATTATGGGGTAAAACAAAAAGGTTGGTTTATTTCCCTGATACACACTGTGCACTTGTAGTTACACTAGTTTCCCACCAAAAACCATGGTATGGTTAGTATCTTAGTTATTCGGAGGAAGTGAGCCATCTGCCTTCATGAGTAACCCACCGCATAGGCATGGCAAAACCTTCTATGGTGTAAATTACCTATGTCTCTCGTGAGTACTGTAGACACCTTATTTTATCTGGGCTAATTTTAGCAATCTAGGGCACGAACGTGAGAGGGGGTGATGTCACCTGAAGAAAAAGTATTTTGAGAAGGTCAAAAAGGCTATGGATCATATCAAAGGTAAATACAAAAATGTGGCATCAAGGGATAGAGTTCACGGTGTCCAGGGATAAAAGATATGAGAAAATTCATAATTTTGCTTGAATGTATTGATACATGGTTCTCATGTATTGATACAATGCTCCTACGATCCAAAAATTTGAAATATCCTTAGTTGTATCAATACAACATGTAAATGTATCAATACATGAGCTTATGTATCGATATAGGAGCTCATGTATCGATACTAGGCCATGCCAAGACCAAAACGTGCATTTTATAAAGAAATGTATCGATACATGTTGATATGTATCGACACAATGTTCATTGTATCGATACACTCAAGGTTTTTGGACCAAATGTATCG
>JBBYHL010300644.1:0-33207 GCA_038381835.1 Adansonia madagascariensis
CTACCCGGAGGTAGGGGTAGTTATAAAGCTCTGCATATCACTACCCATTGCAAGGGATGCATTTTGCCCAAAGTACTCATAGACAATGGGTCAGCCTTTAATGTCATGCTTATGACTACATTAAGTAAACTCCTTGTCAATCAATCTAACATCAAAAGTAGCCACACCATAGTCTGAGCTTTTAATGGAACAAGTCATAGAGTAATTGGAAATATCACAATCCAGCTCCAAATAGGCCCATGTACATATGAAATGGACTTTCAAGTTATGGATGTTAATCTTTCTTACAATTGCCTATTAGGAAGGCCATGGATACACTCCGCCAGAGCCATCCCATCCTCTCTCCATCAGAAGCTTAAATTTATGATAGATGACAAAGTAGTCACCATTGGAGCTGAAAAAGAAACGATCGCCACTGCTATAACTGAGGATATCTATATAGAGCCTAATAAAGATGCACTAGAGTCATCTTTCCAATCTTTCGAGTTCGTTAATGCAATATTTATGGGAGAAAGATTACCAATAGTTGAACCTCACAGTCAAAGAGTACTCACTCGGGTTTAAAAATGATCGTTGCCAAAGGTTCTCATGCTGGAAAAGGGCTTGGCAAGAATCTGCAAGGGATGGCCTGAGTCCTACAGGTCACCATTCAAGCCAACAAAAGAGACTTAGGATTCAAGGCCAATACGCACCTAAGAAAGTAGCAAGAAAAGAGGATCTGTAATCAGGAGATGACACGATCATTGGGTCGAGAGGGAGAATCAAAGCCGATAATGTTCTCGTCTCTCTATGAGATATTTTATTCAGAAGGATGAATAAATCCAAGCCAACCAAAAGAGCAAAAGGCTAAAGATGTCTTGGTCATCTTAAACAGAGCACTTAACAATCTCTATCTCCAAGATACTGAGCCATAAATTTGTGTTCTTCCACTAAGACTTGATTTTGATGACAAAGTCATGATAGAAGCCCTTGCGCTTTTCTTGTCCCTTTCATGTAACATCAAGAAATGAAAACCTACCTGCCCTCACCCAAAGGCAGACATGTGTCCTATGTAAGGGGCATTTTTTATCGAACATTATCAATGAATTTTGCATATATCATTCCATATCGTGTATCACTTTTCCACCTTTTTTGCCTTTATTTTTATCCAAATCCCTTGGTTGTGTGTGTACCTTTTGCAATGTTTATTTCTTTACCCTTTTAGGTGTCCTAACAATAGTGATATGGATGTGTCTAATGGGTTGCTGAAGATCAATTTTGAACAGTCAATTTGCACTAGTAAAGTTGATCCTGAAGAGGATTTTGAAGAGAGCTCCGTACCACCAGACCTCTTATGATTAGTTGAGCAAGAGAAGAAGCAGATCATGCCCTATAAAGGCCCAACAAAAGTAATAAATCTGGGTACTCCGGAGGATCGAAAGGAGGTTAAAATCAAAACCTCAATAAAGTTAACGATTAGGACCAAGTTGATAGAATTACTCCAGGAATATCAGATGTATTCGCTTGGTCATATCAAGACATGCCAGGACTAGACACTGATATAGTGGTCCATAAGCTTCCCATCAAGCTCGAATGAAAATGATCCAGCAGAAGTTAAGAAAGATGAAGCCATAAATGCTTCTCAAAATTAAAGAGGAAGTCAAAAAGTAGTTTGATGCAGGGTTTATTAGAGTAGCCAAATATCCAGAATGGGTTGCCAATATAGTCCCAATCCCAAAGAAGATGGCAAAGTACAAATGTGTGTTGATTATCAGGATCTGAATCGAGCTAGTCCCAAAGATAACTTCCCACTACCCCATATTGACACTTTGGTAGACAACACGGCCAAGAATTCTCTATTCTCCTTTATGGATGGATTCTCAGGCTACAACCAAATTAAGATGGCACCCGAAGACATGGAGAAAACAACTTTCGTAACCATATGGGGGACATTTTGCTATAATGTCATGCCCTTCAGACTCAAAAATGCTAGGGCAACCTATCAATGGGCCATGGTAGCCCTGTTCCATGACATGATACACAAAGAAATTGAGGTCTACATTGACAACATGATTGCCATGTCAAGAAAAGAGGATGAGCATGTCAAAGACCTTCAGAAACTTTTTGAACGGCTACAAAAATTTCAACTCAAATTGAATCCTGCCAAGTGTACCTTTGGAGTCACTTTGGGTAAGCTTTTAGGCTTATAGTCGCGAAAAAAGGATTGAAGTTAACCTAGACAAAGTTAAAGCCATTTAAAATATGCCACCACCTCAAACCTAAAAGGAAGTGAGAAACTTTTTGGGGAAACTGAACTACATTGCTAGATTTATATCCTAGCTCACCGATAAATGCGACCCCATCTTTCGACTCCTTCATAAACAAAATCTGGGAGAATGGAATGAGGCATGTCAAGAAGCCTTTGATAAAGTCAAGCATTATCTGTCAAGCTTGCCAATATTGGTACGCCAGTGCCCGATTGATCTTTAATCCTTTACTTGGCAGTCTTTAACAAGTTTATGGGTTGTGTATTAGGGCAGCATGATAAGTAAGGAAAGAAGGAGCAAGCAATCTACTACTTAAGCAAAAAGTTCACAGAATGCAAGTGCAATTACTTAGCAATCGAGAAGTTAAGCTATGCTTTAGTGTGGACAGCCAAGAGACTCAAGCAGTATACGCTGTATCACACCACATGGTTGATTACAAGTCTTGATCCTATCAAGTATCTATACGAAGCCCCTGCACTATCAGAAAGACTAGCTAGATGGCAAATCCTACTTTCTGAATATGACATTACCTATGTCAGTCAAAAGGCCATCAAGGGTAGTGCGATAGCTGACTTTTTGG
Source organism: Adansonia madagascariensis (assembly GCA_038381835.1). Taxonomy (NCBI): domain Eukaryota; kingdom Viridiplantae; phylum Streptophyta; class Magnoliopsida; order Malvales; family Malvaceae; genus Adansonia; species Adansonia madagascariensis. The sequence continues at coordinate 2,827 of JBBYHL010300644.1, forward strand.
CAAGTCGAGCGACAGATGACTATAAACCCTTAAACTTTGACTTCCCAGATGAAGATCTAATATGCATTTTTGAAGACGAAGATGCCTCCGACCAAGATCAATCCTGGAAGATGGATTTTGATGGAGCATCAAACACTCTAGGACATGAAATTGGGGTAATTTGATGTCACTTGATGGAAGTCATTATTCGTTCATAACAAGGCTAAATTTTGACTGCACGAATAATATCGCAAAATATGAAACTTGTGTCATAGGGCTTCAAGCAGCCATTGAAAGGAATGTCAAGATATTACAAGTGTTTGGTAATTCGACCCTAGTTATCTACCAATTGAAAGGGGAATGGCAAACTCGCGATGCCACCAATTGAAAGGGGAATGGCAAACTCGTGATTCTAACCTGATGTAGTATGTGGAGCTGATAGTAGAGCTCAAGAAAAAATTTGATGATATTAGTTTTTGATACTTACGTCGAGAAGAGAACCAAATAGCTGATGCTTTGGCTACCTTGTCATCCATGTTTAAAGTCAACCAAGAGTTGGATGTTGCTTCCATCCAGATGAGCATCTACACAACTCTTGTTCATTATCATAGTGTCAAAAAAGAGAAGGATGGCCTACCATGGTACTATGACATCTTTCGTTACATCAAAGATCATCAATATCCTAAAATGCAACCGAGACTGATAAAAAGACTATCAGAAGCCTAGTTATAAGATTTGTTCTCGATGGAAAAATCTTATACAAAAGGAGTCACAACCAAGTATTGCTCAGATGCGTTGGCACTCCTGAAGCCAAAAAGATCCTAGAAGAAGTTCATGAAGGGATTTATGGCGCACATGCTAATAGACATCATATGGCTAGGCAAATCATGAGAGTGGGTTATTACTGGTTGACCTTTGAGAGAGACTGCATCAATTATGCTCAAAAATGCCATAAGTGTCAAATCCATGCTGACAAGATCAATGTCCTTCCAGTGCCACTTCACGTCATGATGGCCCCATGGGCTCCATGTGGGGCATGGACGTGATCGGGCTAATCGCCCAAAGCTTCCAATGGGCATTGTTTTATCTTGGTAGCGATCAACTATTTCACCAAATAGGTGGAGGCTGCCTCATATACTAATGTCACTACATCGACCGTCTATAAGTTTGTCAAGCGGGACATCATCTGCAGATATGGCCTCCCGAACCAAATCATCATAAATAATGCAAGCAATTTAAACAATAAAATGATGCAAATGGTCAGCTCACAGTTCAAGATCCAGCATCATAATTCTGTCCCTTATCGCCCAAAGATGAATAGGGCAGTCGAGGTAGCCAACAAAAACATTAAAAAGATTAGTTAAGAAAATGGTCGAGACTTACAAAGATTGGCATGAGAAGTTATTCTTTGTACTTCTTGCCTATCAGACCTCAGTTCATACTTCCACGGGTGCTACCCCATTTTCTCTTGTCTATAGGATGGAAGCTGTATCGCCTATCGAAGTCAAGATCCCTTCTCTTAGAGTCTTGATGGAAATCAAACTTGAAGAAGCTGAATAGGTCAAGAATAGATACGACCAGCTCAACCTTATTGAGGAAAAATGCATGAAAGCCATTTGCCATGGGCAAATGTATCAAAGATGCATGATTCGAGCCCATGACAAAATGATGCGCCCACGATGATTTCACCCAGGTGAATTAGTATTGAAAAATATCCTCCCAATTCACAAAGATGTACATGGCAAGTGGACCCCTACTTGGGAAGGACCATATGTCGTGAAGCAAGCCTTCTCTAGAGGGGCCCTAATCTTGTCAGAAATGGATGGCAATACCTTGCCTAACCCAGTCAACTCAGATTCTGTCAAGAAATATTACACGTAGAAGGTGAAAACCTAAAAGGGTGTCTTTCAAAAAGAAAGAGAAAACAAAACAAAAACAAAAAAAAAACAAATAATAAAAAAAGAACAAAAAGAAAAAAAAAAACAAAAACAGAAAAAAAAGAAGAAAACAAAAATGGGTGTAGATGAAAATCTGAAAAGGGCATCTGGGCAGCCAACCTGACTACAATTGAATACTTGTAAGGGCGACTTGAGAAGATCAATTTTGATAGGGCATAAACTAAGAGTACCTACAGGACAATGCAAAGCAATCCTAGAGATCTTATGAAGATTAGCTCATACTAGTCACATTTATTGTTCGAGAAAGATCCTGAAAGCACCTAAGAAGCATCCATATAATGATTGTCAGAGGCATCTTTCGCCCAAAAGATCATCCTTCTAGCTACCCTATCACTTGTTTGTCAAAATATATACCGAGTTATGTCTCTTTGTTGTCATGAATAAATATTGCCTTGTTTCTTTTAACCCTTGTACAATTCATATTCACTTGTCATTTAGTTGATAATTTTTGATAATCAACTGAAATTTGCATCAGGACATCTCGATATTACATTGATAGGAAAAGAAAAGCACAAGGAACTCTGTTCACGCCCTGATCATCAAGATCATGCACTTTTCACGTCCAAACACCTACTCGGTGTGACCATACACCAAACCATTTCTTGCTTTCACAAGCCATATCTCAAGAAAAAAACCATTTTAAGCTAACCGAAAATTGACCCATGCATTCTATCTGAATCCTATCAAAACCAGAGACAAACCTAATTAGGCAAACAATCTCCAAATTGTTGACAATGCCTTCTAATTGTCAAAAAATGATTAAGCCTCTCGAATCAGGAAATGCAATTATCCAAATTCTTGAAAATAAATTTTGTCATATCCCGCCAGGACAATCTATAATCCCCAGCGGGATTAGAAAAATTCTCATCCATAGTTGCAACAAAGATGAATCGCCATCCCTATGAGAGTCTGAATGATGTACAAAAACAACTATGGCTATCTCCCTTATTAGACTTCACATCATGCAATCACGATAGCATTCCACATCATGCATTCACATTACCATCACACATCATGATTTTCGTAATGTTACTTCAAGCCAGGTTCACCAAACCTCCAGGGAGTCCCTGGTAAGTACTCTAAGCTTCATAAACCAAGCATTATTGAAGAGGCACCATTTACAAAGCCCAAAAGTCAGTGGCACCCTCTTCAAAGCCCACGAGTCAGTGGCACCATTTTTAAAGCCCATAAGTCAGTGGCATCCCTTCAAAGCCCACAAGTTAGTGGCACCTTTTTAAAGCCTACAAGTTAGTGGCATCCCTTCAAAGCCCATAAGTAAGTGGCACTTTTTTAAAGCCCATAAGTTAGTGGCATCCCTTCAAAGCCCACAAGTCAGTGGCACCTTTTCAAAACCCACAAGTCAATGACATCTTTTCAAAGCCCACAAGCCAATGGCACCTTTTCAAAATGCACAAGTCAGTAATACATTTTCAAAGCCCATAAGTCAGTGGCACCATTTTCAAAGCCCACAAATTAGTAGCACCCTTTTTAAAGCCTATAAGTCTATGGCACTTTTCAAAGCCCACAAATCAGTGGCACTCCTTTAAAGCCCACAAGTCCATGGTACTCTTTTCAAAGCCCACAAATCAGTGGCACCCTTTTCAAAGCCTATAAGTTAGTGGCACTCTTTTCAAAGCCTACAAATCTATGGCACCTTTTCAAAGCCCATAATCAGTGGCACCATTTTTATAGCCCATACGTCAGTGGCATCTCTTTAAAGCCCATAAGTCAGTGGCATCCCTTTAAAGCACACAACTTAGTGTTACCTCTTTAAAGCCCATAAGTCAGTGGTACCTCTTTAAAGCCCACAAGTTAATAGCACCCTTTCCAAAAGCCCATAAGTCAGTGGCACCATTTTCAAAGCCCATAATCAGTGGCACCTTTCCAAAAGCCCACAAGTTAGTGGCACCCCTTAAAAGCCCACAAGTCTGTGGCACCTTTTCAAAGCCCATAATTCAGTGGCACCTTTTCAAAGCCCACAAGTCAGTGGCACCCCTTTGAAGCCCACAAAAGCTGGTGGCATCTAGTCTGAGTCAAAGCTCGCATAAGTTGGCAGCACCTAAGTTAAAGCCTATATAAGCTGGTGGCACCAAGTCTGAGTCAAAGCCTGCATGCGCTAGTGGCACCCAAGTTTAAGTCAAAGCCCACACAAGTTGGCGGGGCCTGAGTCAAAGCCCACATAATTAGGTGGCACCCAAGTCTAAGTTAAAACCTGCACAAGCTGACAGCACCCGAGTCAAAGCCCGCACAAGTTGGTGGCACCTAGTCTGAGTCAAAGCCTGCACAAGCTGGCGGCACCCAAGTCAAAGCCCACACAAGTTAGTGGCACCTAGTCTGACTCAAAGCCCGCATAAGCTGGCGGCACTCAAGTCAAAGCCCATATAAGTTAGCGATAGGTATCTGACTCAAAGCCCACCATAAGTTGGCGGCACCCGAGTCAAAGCCCACACAAGTTAGTTTCACCCAAGTTTGAGTCAAAGTCCACACAAGCTGGTGGCACCTAGTCTGAGTCAAAGTCCACACAAGCTGGCGGCACCTGAGTTAAAGCCCACACAAGTTGGTGGCACCCAAGTCTAAGTCAAAGCCTACATAAGCTGATGGCACCTAGTTTGAGTCAAAGCTCACATGAGCTGGCAGCACCCGAGTTAAAGCCCATACAAGCTGGTGTTACCCAAGTTTGAGTCAAATTTTACATGAGCTGGTAGCACTTGAGTTAAACCCACACAAGCTGGTGGCACCTAAATCTAAGTTAAAGCCCACAGGAGCTGACAGCACTCAAGTCAAAGCCCATACAAGCTGGTGGCACCCAAGTCTAAGTCAAAGCACGCACGAGCTAGCGGCACCCGAGTCAAAGCCCACATGAATTGATGGCACCCAAGTCTAAGTCAAAGCTCGCACAAGCTAGCGGTACCCGAGTTAAAGCCCACATAAGCTGATGGCACCTAGTCTGAGTCAAAGCTCACACAAGTTGGTGGCACCCAAGTCTAAGTCAAAGCCCACACAAGTTGGCAGCACTCGGGTTAAAGCCCGCACAAGCTGGTGGCACCAAGTCTGAGTTAAAGCCTACACAAGCTGGTGGTACCCAAGTCTAAGTCAAACCTCGCACAAGTTGGCGGCACCTAAGTCAAAGCCCATACAAGCTAGTGGCACTAAGCCTAAGTTAAAGCCCACATAAGTTGGTAGCACCCAAGTCTAAGTCAAAGGCTACATGAGCTGGTGGCACCCAACTTTAAATCAAAGTCTGCACGAGCTGTAGCACTCGAATCAAAGCCCACATGAGCTGGTGGCATCCAACTTTAAGTTAAAGTCTGCACAAGTTGGCGACATCCATATCAAAAATCCATGATATTCTGCACTTGACTAAGGGGGTCAAACCTTAGAAAACCTAACAACCTAGTGTTCTGGGGAGCATTATTCCACCCCAGATAGTGTCAATTTATCTTTGCCCTACTCTTGATTCTCAGCAACAATCAAAGAAGGGGAGCTGTAGACACCTTATTTTGTCCGGTTAATTTTTTTAGTGATCCAAAGCACAGACGTGAGAGGGATCATCGGACGATAACTAATATTGTGGACCATGGGGTATCGAGATATATTTGCCTGGTCTTATCAAGACATGCATAGACTAGACACTGATATTGTGGACCACAGGGTTTCTTTCAAACTCGATTACAAACCACTCCAACAAAAACTAAAGAAGATGAAACTAGAAATGCCTCTTAAAATTAAATAAAAAGTCAAGAAACAATTTGAGAGGAGTAGCCAAATAGCTAGAATTGATTGCCAATATTGTTACAGTTGTAAACACCATATTTTGTTAGGCCATCATACAAGGCATTGAAGGTCATTATCATCGGCATCCTTAGAGTCATTTGGATGTGCATGTGTTAGTTTCCCATTATTTTCAACTAAGGTAAGGTATTCTAAGAGCTTAACATACATGTAAGTCACATTGGTGCATAGGCATTGATACCGGCTTTCACATCAATAAATTTAAATTTTCATATGTATTATCAATATAAGAGGGTTTGGTATCATTACTTAAGGTGTAGTATCGATACTTAGCATGATTGTATTGATATAGGCCTTGGCAACAGCTAAAATCATGATTTTTGCCCAAATGTATTGATACACATGAAAGAGTATTAATACAGGCCTTTGTAGTCGATATAAGTTTCCAAGTCCTTAGACTAGGAACATTTTTGTTCTTACTATCGATACAAACTTTATTGTATTAATACAAATTAGGAAAATTTGCCTCGTGTATCAATACCAAATGCTTGTATCGATACATTAAGGCATTTTTATCTAGTTTGAACCATTTTTTAGCCTTTGCATTATTGATCTCAAAATCTAACTTAAACATGTTTTTTGAACCAAAAATCATCAAAATTCATAGCAGGCCTCAGCTTTGGACTTGTGATTGGATTTGAACAAAATTTTAAGGACTAAATAGCCATGATAATGGACATTTTAGGACATTATGCAAGTTGTTAAAAGGTAAGATTGATTTTTTCTTAATGCTCAGCTATATAAAAGTGGCCTTGATCTACTATTTTTGCTTAGCCAATCAATGAGTTTTCATGGTAGCTAAGCATAGTACCTTGTTTCTGAATAAGATACATGCACCAAAGCCCATAATATCCTTGTTTTTTGTAATTTTTATCTTCATATTTAGATGGTCATCTATGCCAACTCTGGCTCAACTTAGTGAAAGATAGAACTCTACAACACAAAATAGACTATTCTCTATATTCTAGACAGAGACACATTCTGAGCAGAAAGCACTCACTTTTATATATTCACTTAGTATTCCTCAGCTACCAAAAACTTTCTTTATTCCCATAGCTCCTTAAAACCACCATTAAAAACTCTTTTAAAACCCTCCATTCCACTTATCATTCCTCTTAAAAATCCCTTCCATCAACGTCTTAACTAAAAAACTCTTTTTTTTTATCATTAATCGAAAGAGGGAAGAAGGTGGGTCTAAAGTTACTGCTTACAGAAAATGGCTAAAGCTTGAAACTTTTAGTATATTTGCTCCCTTTACTCTATTTATGTTACCATGACCCTTCTAAGATTCCTATGCATTATTAAGGTCTTGGTTGTGGTAGTTTTAGGATTTTGATGATCCTCTTGATGCCTTAACGTTGCTTGGATGTCAAACATGCCATTTTTATTTTCACCATCACAACAGTCCCTGTTCACGCATTTCTCATCATGTTTCATCCACTTTCACTTGTTCAAATCATATTTAAATGTTCACCCTTACATGTCTTAAGCATATTCATGCATTTCCTTGCATTTTGGTAGGTTTCATGGAACAAAAATATCATCTTAAAAAATTTCAGTATGTCTTTCCTTATTTAAGCAAGTTCATATCATTTCTCATAAAATGATTCTTGATATCATTTATGAAGTTAATAAGTCCATGAATCCTTCCTACTTATTTTTGTGCATTTTTGCTAATAAGTCCATGAATCCTTCATACTTATTTTCCTGCATTTTTGCCATTTTTCCCTTGCTAATAATGTCATCTTTTTCATTAAACGTGCGATCTATATGCATTTTCATGCATGTCATATTTTGTTCTTAACATGTTTATCAAAATATTCGTTTGTTAACTAACAAAACCTAATTTTTAAAAGAAAAAACCCCAAGTTAAATTAATGTTACCTCTAATAAATGGAGAATAACATGGATTTAATGTTTTCACAAAATTGATACTCTAATCTTAAGGATAAATCAAGCTTTCTAAGTTTGGATTGGTGGCTAAATGAACTCCAAAAATGCTATTTCTAAAAAGAAAAATGCCTTTTTTTTGTATTTTTTTAAAAAAATTAGGACTTGATTTTGAGTTTAGCCTTCTCGTTTGTGGCATAGTTAGTAGGTTGTTTCATTATCCCAAACTATTTTGGGATTATAAAATGAATTTACGACACATATGTTACCCTCAAGTTTTTATCATGAATGTTTGGATGTCCATGGTTTGAGTTTAGTCCTAAGAAACTCGAAAATACCGAAAAAAGGCTCCCTTATTTTTGCTCTAGAAATACTATGCCCACCTCTTAAAAAATTGTTTTCGAACCCAAAAACATTTTTTTGGCATTTTCTGACATTTTTTCTTGGAAGAACATCAAATTACCTTTCTAAATATATCTTATTTGCACCCGAACCATTCTAGTGGGGAGTTATGATTTTTTTGAACCCTCACTATTTAGAACCCCTAAAATTGGCAAATTATATTTTTTTGGCCATCTCGGCCCATTAAATGATTTTTTTGAATAATTTAAATGTTTTTCCAGAAAGTTTGTGAAATTCCCTTTCTGAAAAGGTACTATTTATGATTTAATGATCTCGAATGAGTCCAAGACAATTTTTAAAATTCATTACACCATTTCCCCTACACATGTTGCTAGTGTCAAAACAAACCCAACTTTGAAAATTAATTCTGCCTAAAAAGCGATCTTTTAGGATTTTTAAAATATTTTTGTATTAAATCTCATCGGATTACCTTTCCAAAGGTACCTCATTCATCCCCTATAGCCTTCTGATAAACTAGAAATAAACTCAGGAAGGGAGATAGCGCAATGCTATCCTTTGTTTTTGGAATTAAAATTAACCCAATTTCTTGAGCCACCTTTATCGAGACATTCAAATGTCTCGAAGTCAATCGATTGACTCCCTATAGAGTCGCGTACTATAATACAAGCCCTCTAGACTTGGATCAAGGCTAAAATAAAAAGATAACATTATTCAAATTCTCGATTTCTATTTTTAGAATATCTTTTTCACCCAAAACAAGCCTTTTAAAAAAAAAGAACATAAAATTTTCACCCTTGGGGATAGTCCAACCTCACTTTTCAAATTTCACCTAAAATCTAAATTCTTTCTCTCAGACATCTCGGGTTCACTAATCAAAACCTCTTTTTTCTATCCTTAAGTTACCACGGAATCCAAACACGATTGTCGTCTTGGTTATTCCTTAATAATTAAAGGCAATTATAAGATACATTCTGGTCATCCCTTCTTTTTATGTTTTTTGTGTGTTTGTTTTTATGTAATGTTAATATATTCTTTTTCATCTTACTAATATGTTTCCATTTGTAATGACTATCGTGCATTCATATTTTAAAATTATTTTCAAAAATTACAAGCCAATGTTCCACGTCACTATCTCTCCAGTGCCTAGCAAGGAATATCTAAATTTTTAAAATTTAATCCAAAAATTATTTTCATAAAAAATCCCTATATTCTCCTTATCTTCAAGATGCATAGTAGTCTAAATTTTCTTTCAAAACTTGGATCTAACATTTTCACAAAAAAAATCATGTATTAAAGAAGATTATTTCAAAATAATGCTAAAGTGGAACCAATTAAATTAAAATCGAAGCGAGACATGGTTACCAGGTACTAATTTCGGATGTTGTGTGGTGCTAATTCTTCCCCATACGTAACCAACTCCCAAACCTAACTGACGAATTTGGACTTTGCAGACCTCAAAATCAATGTTTCAAGTCTCATAACTTGAAATATTGTTTTTAGTAGGCATCCAATCCTACCTAGCCTAAAATGATCAGTGGTGACTCTAAATTCATGGCTACTGCATAGTAGCCTTCCGAGACTAGTTGGATGAGCGATTCACTAGATAGTCTTTTTATCCCTTCATATTACTATGCATAATTCAGATCTTGATCAAGATATAACCCAAAAGCTCTAACCAACATAACAACCTATTTTTTAAGTCATGCATGTTTCCTTCAGATTGTGAAAAAGGGTACGTAGAGATAGCTTGGTGACTCCACTAGGGATGACTTGGAGAGTTAGGCCTATGATTAGCTATGTCTCAGCCGGTTCTTAGTTTTTGGTTTCCATCTTTATTTAGCTATAATTTGCTCTTATCTTTATCGACTAATCTTTTATCTTTCATGAATTTTGTCTTATGATTGTTAAGGACTACTTTGTTTCCAAATAGATATCGATTTGAATAAGTATGGTAATGAGGGATAAACAAAAGGTTTGATTATTTCCTTGAAACACACCGTGCACATGCATTTACATTAGATTCCCACCAAACTCCATGATAAGGTTAGCATCTTAATTATTAGGAGGAAGTGAGCTATCTTCCTTTATGTCTACATAGGCATAATAAGATCTTCCAAGGTGTAAATTATCTAAGTCTCTTGTGAGTATCCTTCTGCATTTGCATATGGAAATACATCCACCGGATCGAACTTATTCTGTTAAACTTATGATGGGCTTAAGATTAAAATGCCTCGACTGTCTTTATTATATAGAGGAATGATTCAGACACCGATTTAGCCATCAACTCAAACAAATTTAGTGAACCTTATGAGCCAAACCATGTCAATCCATATTGGAATGCTGCTAGAATAACATGAAAAATAAGGTTACGAGGAAAACATGTCTTACCTTTACTTCTATGCACCACGGTTGCATAAGCGATAATGAATTAACATTGTTGCCCATCATTTTATTTCATGATCATTTTATAGGGCATGTCATGATGCTTGATAGCTAACCTTCTTTAATAAGTCGGTGATGACAAGCTAATGCTATTGCCTATTATAGACACCTTATTTTATCTAGGCAATTTTTTTAGCAATCTAGAGTGTGGACATGAGAAGGGGCGATGATCGTCAGGTGACGTTTTTGAGGAGGTCAAGAAGGCCTATGGATAATATCAAAGCTAAATGCAAAGATGTGGCATCAAAGGGTGTAGTTCAAGGTGTCTGGGGACAAAAGATATAAGAAAATTTATAATTTTGCTTGAATGTGTCGATACAATACTCTAACATACCAAAAATTTGAAATGTCCCCATTTTTATTGATATGACATGTAAATGTATCGATATATAAGCTTATGTATCAATACAAGAGCTCATGTATCGATACTGGCCATGCCAAGACCAAAACATGCATTTTGTGAAGAAATGAATCGATACATATCAACATGTATCGATAAAATGGTTTGTATCGATACAATGATCATTATATCGATACAATGTTCATTATATCGATACACTCAAGGTTTTTTGACCAAATGTATCGATACATACTATCCATTTTTCATGGTTCGAGCATTTTTTACTCATCCACCATTGATCAAAAACTCGATTTTAACTCGTTTCTTTGCATCAAAAAAAGATCAAAACCCATATCAAATTACAAATTTAGACTTTTGAATTAATCAAAACATCTTTTTGAAGTCTAAATTAGATCCAAAAGGTCAATGTCACATGATCACCCTACTCCTCCCTAGTTTGTTGACCAAGATCACATCAGCCACCCTATTTGCTAGAAAATCATTTTAGCATTTAAACCAGCCACCTTATGTCCATCACATTTGTAGCAAGTTGCTCCCTATAGTCACTCTATAGCCACCAAGCTGACATCACTTTGTTCCTCCACAGAAATAACCAAAAACACCTCCAATTTGGCTCTAAAATGCTGGTATAAGTAGACCACTTATATCTCAGCTAAAAAAGGTTAGATTCCAACTCATTTTCAGCTTCTAAAACACATTCCTACACCAAGAAAACCAAATCCTATAGCTCTTCACTTAGCACCTAAAAATAGCCCTAAAAAACTCACTCTCAACCTCTACACATTTTGAAAATCACCGTCATCTATACTAGAACCAAAACCTCATTGTTTCTCTTTTTTTCTTGCTTATTAACAACAGGGAAAAAAGGAAAATTCAAGCCATCTCTGCTACTCCAACTATTTAGCCAAAAATTGAAGTTTGTTGGTGTAACTTCTTACTCTATCACTTGCATTTTTTGTATTTTAGCATCTTCATCATTCTAGTGAGCTCTCCATATTTCCATCACCCTTTTAGGATTCTTATGCATTATTGTGGCCTTTGGTTGTGGTAGTTTAGGATTTGGATGCCTTAATGCACCTTTGATGTACAAAATGCCTCATTTCATCCTCATTATTTTGATAGCTCTTGCTCATGCCTTTTATGCCATATCCATGCATCTTGTTATCATTAATCCATGTATGAATCATTCGCCTAACACATTTCAAGCACATTTATACATTAGCTTGCATGAATCATTGTCATTTTCAACATCCATAACATTTTCTTGTCATAATGCATAACACTTTCTTTATCTAGACCATTGGTAAAGTTAGCATCCCTATTCATGTTATGTGCCATCCCTTTGTATGTTTGTTGTCTTCCCCTTGTCAAAATGCATTTTTGATGGCTATCAAAAACTGATTTTCAAAACCTGGCCAAGCCAAGCATGTTAACCTCAACCAATGAGATTAGCATGAACCTAGCATTTTCCTTGAAGTTAGCAAAAATCTTGGGGAAAATTAAGTTTTCCAAATTTGGAATCTTGATTAAACGAGCTTAAAACTTTTGATTTTCTATTGAAGATGGCCTTGCACTTGTTCCCTAAATGTTTATGCCTTGTTTTTAAGTCTAAATCGTAAGTGGTATGATCAATGGGTTGTTTCATCATCCCAAACTACTCTAGGGCTGTGCAAATGAGTTCGTAAAACTCATGCCACTATTTCCCTTCAGTCATAGATGTTCGAATGTCCATGAATCGAGTTTGGATTCATAAACATAAAGAAAATAAAAAATATACCCCTATTTACTTTGTCCCCTATCGGCAGCACAACTATTGCAAATTAAAAAATCACTTTAAAATCCTAAATGATTTTTCATGAATTTTCTGATATTTTTTTCTCAAAGTGTGTTGAATTATCTTAAAAACAATGTCTTATTCACCCCAAGATCATTCCAGATGAGAGAGTTAAGATTTTTCAAATCTAAACCATCCAAAACCTCTGAAATCCGAACATGCATTCTGGTTGGGGCGTTCAGTCCCACTAAATGATTTTTCCAAAAATTTCAAATGTTTTTCCTAATAGGTTCACAAAATTCCCTTTTCGAAAAAGTATTATTTTCAATTTTTCAATACCAAATGAATCTGAAATGATTTTTCAAATTTTAACACATATTGTCCCTTGTATGCTCTGCCAGCGGCGAAATTAATCCGAACTTGAAAATTTATTCTCCTGAAAAGTGATTTTTTGGGATATTGGGAATATTTTTAGATTGACCATCGTCGAGCTACCTTTTTAACGATATCTTGTCCGCTCTTTAAAGCCTTCAAACCAATTTAGAATAAATTCAAAATATGGGATCACGCGATGTTGTCCCCTATTCTCGGTCATGGTCAAAATTAAGTTGTTTCCTTGAATTTCGTCTCGAGACATTTGAATGTCTCTGTATCACCCTAATCAAACTCGAAAACATGCTTCGATCTCCCACAAGTTCGTATCAAGGCACGAACATATTTTACATCTTTACCATCCTCATTCACAATGATTTATTTCACCAAAAGTCATCAAAATGTTTACCCATCTTCTAAATCACAAGTTTTTTCAACTTAATTTTTCTAACTCGACTTCTTTAAAGAAGCATCAAATATGCCACTTTCGGGGATACTCCAACCCTAACCTTCCGAGGGGACACTCCAATCTCGCTCTTCAAATTTGTGAAGATCTAAAGAATCTTCTTTTGTCAAATTTTTTATCATCCATGGGGATACTCCAACCCTAACTTTCTAAGAGGGTACTCCAACCCTATTTTTCAAAATTGTCAACCTTTAAAAAATCTTCCTTTGTCAAATTACTTGTCATCCATGGGGATACTCCAACCCCATCTTTTCGAAGGGATAATCCAACCCTGTCTTTCAACTACAATTAAATTTTTCTCATTCCTAGACTTCCATGAATATGTCAAACAAACCTCATTTAATCAAGAAACCTAGATGCATCTAAAAAATTATCGATTTGGTTATTCCCAGATAATCGATGCTAACTGCAATATAAATTCCAATAGTCCATTCCTTTTCTTTATCATTGCATTGAATGATCTATGTCAAGTTACTTCATTTATTACCTTATTAACATGATTTCTTTGTGATGATTGTTTGCATTCATGTTTTCCAATCATTTCAAATATTACTAAGGGTAATATTCCATGTGGGTATCTCTTCAGTCCTAAAGTGGAATATTCCATTTTTAAAAGTAAAATCTAGAGGTCATTTTTATTGAAAATCTTTATATTCCTCATCTCTTCGGGGCGTATATGAGATTATATATTTTTCATCAAAACCTGGATTTGTATATCTATAAGATTCATGCATTAAAAGGGGCTATATCCAAATAATGACAAGTTAAGATCAAAAGAATCGAAACTGAGATAAGACATAGCTAGTAAGGTACTAATTTTGGGCATCGCGAAGAGGTTCGTACCTCATCGTGCGTAACCAAGTCCCGAACCCAAACATGAATCTTTGTATTACGTAGACCACAGGATCGATGTTTTAAGTTTCATAACTCAAAACGTAGGCTTCAATAGGTATTCGGTCATGCCTAGCCCAAAATGATCGGTGGCGACTCTAAGCGTTGGCCATTTTGTGATGGTCATCCGAGACCAATAAGATGTGCGATTCGTCTTATAGTCCCCCTCACTGTGTCATAAGTCAAGAATCTGTACTTTCTTATTCTCATCACATCGCGAAGGAAAAGTCTCAGTTAAGAAGACATTCCTAAGTCAAAAAAAATATTTTAAGTCGTATGCACCCATAGATCCGTGAGGATCCACCCTGGGACACATTGTGACACCTATAATGCACCATGTTATCCTAAAAGAGTCATATCTGACCTAAACAAGCTATCATGATGTTCAAACAATGGTTTAATGTCTACCCACCATAAATGGTGATGTCTAAATGTTGCTTCTAGTCGGTTAATTTTTGTCCCTACAAGGTATCATGTCACCTCATTAAGGGCGATTTTTCAACCTAGACATGCTGTTATGCTGTCTATATACTATCACAACATTCATAATTATCACGTTCAACCTTAGACATCGTATTACCTATTGTCGGGGTAATTTTTGTGATGCATTTATGTTTTTATTCTTTTATTCCCTTATTCTCATGCTTGCTATTTCATATGGTCACTAAGTCATTTCCCTTTTACTTTTTTATTTGACAATTGCATTATTTCAACATAATTATCGTCATTATGGGACAATTGGCCAATGGTAGTGCTTTATAAGGGGTGTCTATCATAAAGCAAATAACGCTTCTGATCTGAAGACTTTTGAAGAAGTTTGGGCATGGTCAGAGCATCGACAGCCTGAAGATGGAAATGTTCATGAACCCGAGTATGTCTCAATGATGCATGAAAGGGTCAAGATAGGGTACCATCAGAATGATTGGCAAGATCTGAAGCATAAATGGACTAATTGTAACAATATATGGAGAAGGAATCATTCACTAAGAGGTATGAAGACATAGCTCTTTTACTCCAAGTCCATTTGAATGTTGGCCTATTACAAGCAACATATCAGTTCTAGAACTTGGCACACCAATGTTTTACTTATAATTGCAAGGATTTGGTCCCCACAGTTGATGAATATGGCACATTACTCAACATTGAAAGGGACAAGACTAATAGAATATACTGTAAGGCTTTGCAACCTCTAACTTTCATGGAAAGATTAGCTTAAATTCTCAAGACAATAGAATATTGGATTTAAAGTCATATTAAGACAAAGGGGAACAGTGAGTGCATCTCATAGGCTAGTATGAAGGAAGTAATGGTAATTACCATTGACATAAAAAAATTCAAGATATTTATGCACTGGCAATATATGGTCTAGTCATAGTTTTTGAAAAGACTAGGTTATGTTGAACGGATGGTAGTAGATTTCTTTCCTCGATTATGCTACCACATCAATCTCGCACCTGCCATTATTGCTAAAACTATTCAAGTTCTAATAGGTCACTTCATCGGACACACGTTGCTCTTCTTATTTGGCTTATCAACCACTTTTGCCTCGAAATGAAAAGAATGTCATACAATTTCTTACCCACCTTTAGCCCTATCTCCAAGTTCCTCTAGAAAGAATGGCCTCAAGAAAAGTTCAAGGAGCGATAGGTCCCAAAATTTGGAAATCTCAAAGGGAAAAAGATGGATGGAAGGCCTCTTGGTTTTCACCACAGACAATCATATGCTAATGCGGAGACTACATCTATGTGCCACTTATAGGATTATAGGGAAGCACTGGCTATGTACCTATCCTAGTCTTATGATAATTTTAGCATCGATAATTCAGCCCTTTTCTTTAAAACCTTGAGCAGTAAGATTTCAATTATGGTGAGCCCAACTATAAGTCAAAAGTTCAGCTAGTTTTCCATGCTTGGTGACAAACCCATTGTATGGAAAGGTATTAGAGGGGAAGTAGTATGACTTCAGGATATGAGAAGTGGAGAATACATCACATCAATGACACTTTACCCTTATCTAGTGTTAGAACATCATAAGTATCAGTTGATGAATTTTCCTCTAAGATTAAATTGCTCAAGCGTGAGTTCAAACAAAAAAAGGCAATCTTCATTAAGGAAATCATTTATTTAAAGGAAAAAAAAGTCAATTAAAAATAGACCTCTATCTTTCGAATGGTGAAATGAACTTAGCTATCAAAGAAAAAAATTGCTTCAAGGAGGATCTTAAGAGTTTGACAAAATATTATATGGCATTTACTAAAGCAAGCAAATCTCAGCACCTTGGTAAGTCATCAGCTGAGTGGGAAGTAGAAAGTGCTACCCTTGAAAAAGAGCTGCTTCGATGAAAAAAGAAGGCTAGGGTCAATAGGGAGAAACTTATTAGAACTCGTGCCTTCACATCAACTTACTAAAGAAAGAATAGATGTTTAAAAGCTCAAACCCGAGATTTAAGAGCAAACAAGGTAGAATAAGACTTTAATGCTCAGAATTCAAGATTTAAACCATTCCCTATAGGTCACCATAGCCAAGTTGATGAATTAGTAAAAGCATTCGAACGCAGGAGCAAAAGTGCTTATAGATGGTTGATCAGGCATGCCAAAATTATTAAGACCACTATTACCATCTTACCGAGTAGATTTAAGCAGCCCAGTTAGAGGTTGAAGACATGATGGATGTGGCTCGATCCTTGATATATGATATCCTACCCATTGAAGCCCAAAAACAAGAATTATTTTATTTCTTGGAACATGTGATCAAGTAATGTAATTGTGTCAAGCATGTCCAAATGTAATCATGTGATCGGGATATTTTGTTACTTTAATAAAAAACACTATTGGTGAAGTCATCCCCTAGTCCAATTGTCCCTTTTACATTTGCATGACTAACACAATTCTTTTATTGCTTTATTTATTCATGTTAATAGTCATCTACTATCATGATTGCATGCCTACCGTTATCTCATTGAACATGCTCATGACACATCAAAAAAGTCTAATATGGTAATAATCTAAAATGAACGTGCTCTAAAATACAAAACTTACCATTCATCATCGATATAACAGTCACAATTGTCAAAAAGCCATGGAAAATAATCACTAAGCCAATATTATATGACTGGAACTCATGTATAAGGAGTCTCAAGAGCAAGCACTCCGTAAGAATAAGGAACAACAAGCTCATATTACAGAATTAACTAAGCTGAGGTTTTGAAAAAAGGGCAAACAAGCACTGTTTATGTGAAAAAAAGAATCGGTTAATCTCAAGAGCAACTTGAATGATGGTATTAAAGCCACCAACGCTCAGAAAGGGGCATCACATTAATAACAACCTCTAGCAGTGATGATCCCATCTACCTAACCATTTATTTACATTAGCCTTGCAACGACACCCCATTTGGTTCAGAGATTTTAGGGTGTAGCCTCTTCACTGGCAAGACCTATAGTCCCAGATCTTGATGAGCAAGCAAAGTAAAAAAGAGCAAAGAGTTCATAAAAAAATGATGAAGCATCAGCCATTGGAAAATTACCTTTGAGTTGTTAAAGAAAATCACAAGTTTAGGATTGTAGATACCAAATTTTTGGGATTGGTTTTGTCTCATTATCTTGTCTAAATTCAAAGTGTAGGATTTTGAAAAATATAATAGGACTACATAACCCATTGTCTACCTTTGCATGTATTACAGCAAAATGGTTGGATACAAGGAAAACAAAAAGTTGCTAATGAAATAATGTTAATTCACTGCTTCCAATATAGCCTAACTGGGGTATCCATCCATTTGTGCATAAGGCTTAATCTTGTAAGAATTTAGACATAGATGGATTTGTCCATGCTTCCCTTAATCAATTTAAACAAGTATCCGACTGGGCCTTGGATTGTCTCTTCCTTATGAATATGGAAAAGAAATCCTCCGAGAGCTTTAGGTAGTATGCTCAGCAATAGAGCGAAGAAGCAGCTCAAGTTTACCCTTCTTTGACTAAGAAAGAAATGACAGTCATGTTTATCAATACCCTGCAAGCTTCCTACTATGATAGGTTGGTAGGAAATGACATGAATTTTGCTAACATGTTTATATTTAGTGAAATGATTGGTAATACTATAAAAAGTGGCAAGATATCTAGTTAGAGAATTATCTAGCTCGACCAAAAAGTCAATAGCCAAAGGTAAAGAGAAGAAGGTGAATGTTGTTAGGGAAAGTCCTGCTAAGTCCACTCAAAATCCTCATCCGGCCTAGGGTATGTACTTCCCAAACATGTTATATCTGGGTTTTAACCCATATTCACCAGTGCCATAACCAGTTCATTCTATCGAGTTAGCTCCAATAATAAGTTTCGCATTGAATCTCGTTCAAAAAATGACTTAGAGCATACAACTCCACAGCGTGAACAATGAAAGAGCTCTAAATAATCAATAAGTACCGTGAGAAAAAGAACACTTTGAACCATTTTTTTCTCCTACAAAGAGATTTACCCTCGTCTATTAAGAAGTTAACTACTAGCCTTAGTGTTCATAAACCCAAGATCACCTTCATATCTTAAATAGTACGATGAAAATGCCTATTGTAAGTTCCATGCCAGAGCACATGGTCACTCTATTGAGAATTGCACCTAGTTCAAGAGAAAGGTACAGAGTTTACTTGAAAAATGTGTGATCAAGGTCAAACAAGGGCTTAGACCTAATGTTGGAGCCAAATCACTTCTTAACCATGCAAAGCCAAAAATGAATGCAGTGATCGATGGGAAAGGTTGTTAAGTCAAAGAAGCATTAGACAAGTCAAGACATTGATGAGTAAAGAATAGTGAGCTTTTGTGAAAGTTAAAATAGTGTCGAATGTTGAAAACTAGAGTAAAGAAAACACTAAACCATTTTGCTGCCACTATAGTCGAGGGCACATTCTATAACACTTTCCATTTTTCCTAGAAATGGTCCAAGGGATGATAGATAGGTCTGAAATTGAGTACTACAAGGAGCAAGTTGAATACATCAGTCTATCTATTAATGCCATAGATAAGGAAAGACTTACCACCTATTAAGTT
Source organism: Adansonia madagascariensis (assembly GCA_038381835.1). NCBI lineage: Eukaryota > Viridiplantae > Streptophyta > Magnoliopsida > Malvales > Malvaceae > Adansonia > Adansonia madagascariensis. The sequence goes on from JBBYHL010300644.1 coordinate 22,144, forward strand.
TCGAATTATTTTTCTCTCCTAAGCATGGAAAAGAGAGCTGATGAAAGCTTCACACACTATAGTCCAAGGTCAATGGAAGAGGTTGCCCTAGTTTACCCCTTGTTGATGGAAAAAGAGATGATTATTAGATTCATCAACATCTTACAAGCGCTTATTATCAAAAAATAGTAAAAAAAAAACTTCATGAGGAACTTCATAAATGTAGTCGTACTGTGTGGAATGATCGATGAGGCCATGAAAAGTGACTCGAACAAAAAAAGTACCTTTAAGGGTAAAGAAAAAGAAAAGGTTAAGGTTGAACAATAGCTGAAATCCAATGTTGAAACTAGCTTAGCCGAAGCTTATACTAAATCATATATAAATGGAATAGGTATTGAAGATGACTATGAGATCATATAGAGCATATAAGAGGTCAAAATGCCAATAAATCTGGTTTGCTAAATCCTAGTACTAGCCAAATTAGTTAATGGGGCCAAAAAAATAGAAGAGAAAACTAATGGCTTTTGTGATTTCTATGGCATTTATGACCATACTCTTTAAACATACAAAGAATTCCATGCTATAATTTAAAGAATAAAAAAAGAGGTGTAAAAAGATAGCCTTATATACCACGTCAACAAATGCGATATCGTCTATCAAAATTAAGGAAAAAGATGGGATAAGTTCTTCTTACAGGGTTGGAAGGCTATTAATCTTCTTTAATAACTGACCAAGTATCATAGTTGTCCTTATTCAGCCTATACCAAAGGTGATTATTCAACTTCTATCCTCTTTCCCTTATAAAAACAACGAGGCGATCCTTTGGAAATATGAAAGTAAAACATTAATCATCGAATAATCTAGTTAACAAGCAGTAAATGTTAGCCTTTCGGCGGGTAGGCCATCTAACTTGGAGCGACAGATGTTATGCCCCAACTACATTAAGAAGTGAAACTCAATAAAAAAGCACTACTCTTATCCCTTAAGCATCAAAGTCTATAGCCAAAGAATTAGACTTGATAGCTGCCAAAGAGCTAGTGAGTGAGAAAAAAGCTATGAAAATTCCTTAAGTTCATTAACACATCGAATACAACATCATCGATTAGTTGAACAAGCAACCTGCCAAGATATTTATGTTATCACTACTATTGAACTTCGAAGCTCACAGGAATGCTCTCTTCAAGGTCTTAAATAAGGCATATGTCCCTTTTGACATCATGATAGTCTAGTTAGATTGTATTGTAAGCAACACCACTGTTAACAGCTATATATCTTTCAATAATGATGAAATTCCTCATAGAGAAAGTGGAAACTATAAAGCCTTCTACATCACCACACACTATAAAGGCACCATATTGCCCAAGGTACCTATTGATAATAGGTCAATGCTGAATGTAATACCCTTATGATGCTTGAACAAGCTCCCTATTGATGCATCTCATCTCCAAAATAGTCACTAACTATGCAAGCATTTAATGAAACTTGTAGAAATGTCATGGGAAACATCACTATTCCACTCCAAATCGACCTATGCACTCATGAAGTAGAATTCTATATAATGGTTATTTGTCTATTGTATAACTACTTGTTGGAAATGCCTTGGATTCACTTTTTAAGGATAGTACCCTGATCACTACATCAAAAGTTGAAATTTATCATAATAAACATAAGTTACCAATATCAAAGAAGAGAAAGATATTATTTCTACTTCAACTGATGCCCTATATATCTAACCCAATAAAGATGCTTTAAAATCCTCATTTTAGTCATTTGACCTATCAATGCCACTTATGTCAAAGAAGGGTTGCCAATTGTTGAGCCTCACCAATAAAAAAGCACTTATATAGGTCTAAAGTTAACTATCGATAAAGGTGTCAAGGCTATAAATGGACTTAAAAAGCATCTTAGGGAATTGCCAGAGCCCTAAAATTTATCATCTAGATCGATAGAAAGGGGTAAAGGTTCAAGCCTAATGCACGAAAGAAAACCTAGCTCAAAAGAACCATGAGAAAAGGATTGTTCATTTATTTGGACAAGAATTAAGGCATGAATCAATGTTATTTCCAATGCTTTAGGAAAGTTTATGTCTAAAAGGATGTGTAATATCGGCTCTAATAATGTTGCACTTATAATGAACAAGGCATTTGAGGATTTCTCTATCAATATGAATAATAAGCCAATGACATTAAAAATGGACCAGGAGAATAGTCTATGCTCTCCAAGATTTGTTCTAAGGATCTGGATTAAAACTGAAATTCCTATACTGTTCAAGTATATTTCAAGTAATGCTATGAACTAAACCTACATGCTTCTGCCTAAGAGCATTGTAGGATCCTTTGTATCAACATCTTTTTATTTAGCATTATCAATGAAAATGACTAAACATTATGCATTTCATTTTTTGTGTCTATTTTCATAGTTTTTGCCAACTTTTATACCTTTCTCTACATATGTTTTCCACTGGTATTATTCTTTTTTATATTTTTAGGTCTCGGATGAAAGTGACATGAATATTATATTGAGATTTTAGATATCAATTTTTAAGAACCAATCTGTGTCAGTGAGGTTACGCCTGAAGGGGATTTTGAAGAGAGTCCTATACCCCTAGACTTGCTGACATTAATTGAACAAGAAGAAAAACACATATTACTTCATGAAGAACCCATTAAAACCATAAACCTAGGAATATAAGAGAATAAAAAAGATGTCAAGATTGGAACCTCTATAAACCTATCAACTATAACCAAACTGATAAACCTCCTCTAAGAATATTGGGATATGTTCGCCTGGTCCTACCAAGACATGCTTAGATTAGACACCAAACTTAAATGTAAGCCCATACGACAAAAGCTTAGAAGGATAAAGCTGAAGATGCTTTTGAAGATTAAAGAGCAGGTAAAGAAGCAATTTGAACTAGGATTTCTCAGAGTAGCTAAAATCCTGAATGGGTAGCCAATATAGTCTCGGTCCTTAGAAAGGATGGCAAGGTGCGAATGTGTGTAACTTATAAAAACCTGAACTGAGCTAGCACAAAAGATAACTTTTTTGCCTTATATTGACACCTTAGTAGATAATACCACCAAAAATGCATTATTTTCCTTCATGCATGCATTTTCAGTTACAACTAGATTAAAATAGCAGCTGAAGACGTGGAAAAAACCACCTTAATGATCATGTGGAGCATTTTTTACTAAAAAGTAATGCCTTTCAGGCTTAATAATGCTAGGGTAACCTATCACAGGGCAATGGTAATGTTATTCCATGATTTTAGCACAAAGAAATAGAGGTCTATATAAATGATATGATCGCCAAACTGCCAAAGAAGAATGAGCACATCAATTTGTGAAAACGTTTCAAATAGCTTTGCAAATATTAGCTTAGTCTAAATCCTACAAAATGCACATTTAATGTCACATTTAGCAAGCTATTAGGCTTCATGTGAGTGAAATAAGAATAAAAGTTGATCCTGACAAAGCTAAGACCATTCAGAACTTGCCACCATTTTGAACCCAAAAAGAAGTATAAAGTTTCTTAGAAAGGTTGATCGACAAATGCGATCTAATCTTTCAGCTACTTAGAAAATAGAATCTCCAATAGTGGAATGAAGAATGCTAGGAAACCTTTGATAAAGTCAAATAATACCTTTCAAACCTGCCAGTACTTGTGCCACCGTGCCTAGTCGACTTTCAATCCTATATTTATCAAATTTTGATAAGTCTCTGGGCTATGTATTAGGTCAACATGATGATTTAGGTAAGAATGAATAGGCTATCTACTATTTGAGCAAGAAGTTCATAGTGTGAAAATAACTATTTAGTAGTAGAGAAGTTATATTATGCTCTGACCTGGATAGTCCAAAGGTTAAGGTAATACATGCTATACCATAGTATGTAGCTGATAGCCAAACTTGATCCCATCAAATATTTATGCGAAGCCCCTACTTTGTAAGGGAGATCAGCCAAGTGGCAAGTTTTGCTTTATGGATATGACATCGTGTATGTGAACCAAAAAGTCATTAAGGGTAATGCAATAGTAGACTTCTTGGTAAGCTGAGCAATAGCTAACTATTAACCTTTGGACTTTGAATTTCTTGATGAAGACCTGATGTGCATATCCGAGGTAAAAGACACTTCTAATTGTAGTTTATCTTGGAAAATGTATTTTGATAAAGCTTTAAATGCATTAGGGCATGGAATCCAGGCTATTTTTATCTCGCTTGATGGGAACTACTATCCCTTCACTATAAGATTAAACTTCAATTATACCAATAATATAGTTGAATACGAAGCTTGCATCATGGAACTCCAAGCTACCATTGACAAGGATATTAGGACTCTGTAAGTGTTTAGGAATTCATCCTTAATAATCTATCAATGGTGAGGAGAATAGGAAATTTGGGATGCTAAACTGATTCATTATAGGAAGCTGATCTCAGAACTCAAAAAACAATTTGATGATATTAGCTTTCAGAACTTGCCTCAGGAAAAGAACCAAATAGTTGATGCCTTAGCCACTTTGTTGTCCATGTTAAAAGTTAATCGAGAATTAGATATTGCTCCCATTTAGATGAGCATTTATACAACTCTATCACATTGTTAAAATGTCAAAAAAGAGAATGATGGCCTACCATGCTATCTTAACATCTTTTGGTACATCAAAGATCAACAATACTCTAAATATGCTACCGAAACTAATAAGAGAACCATCCAAAGGATAGCTGTGAGCTTCGTTTTGGATGATGGAATTTTGTAGAGGAAAGGCTAGGATTAGATACTACTCTGGTGCATGAATGCCTCCAAAGCCAAAAGAATTCTCAAAGAATTCCATGAAGGAATCCATGGTACGCACTCTAATGAACATCGAATGGTAAAATAAGTCATGCGATCGAGCTATTATTTGTCAACTTTTGAGAAAGATTGCATTGACCATGCTCGAAAGTGCCACAAATGCTACATTTACACAGATGAAATCCATATCCCACCATTAATTATACATGTGATGATAGCCCCATGGCCGTTTTCTATATAGGGCATAGACATGATTGGATCGGTCACCCTTAAGGCTTCTAACAAGCATCGCTTCATTTTGGTCACTATTGATTATTTTAGCAAGGGGGTAGAGGTGACTTTTTATGCCAACGTCACCAAATATGTTATGTGAAAATTTATGAAATGGACATCATCTGTAGATAAAGGCTTTCTAAATAGATCATCATAAATAGTGCACAGAACTTGAAAAATCAGATGATGTAATCAGTCTGGTCCCAATTCAAAATTCAACACCATAACTTAGTGCCATACTATCCAAAAATGAATAGGGCAGTCAAAGCAGCCAATAATAACATTAAGAAAGAGTCGAAAAGATGGCTGAAATACACAAAGATTGGCATGAAAGTTGCCTTTTGTACTACATGCCTATTGCACAGTAGTTTAAGCTTCTACTGGTGCTACCTTATTTTCCTTAGTTTACGCATAGAGGCTGTTATACCTATCATAGTCAAAATCCTCTCACTTAGAGTCTTGATGGAATCATAACTTGAAGAAACTAAATGGGTCAAGAATTAATATGAATAGCTCAATCTCATAGAGGAGAAAAAATGAAAGCCATCTATCATGGGCAAATATATCAAAAGCATATAACAAAAACTCTTAACAAAAGGGTCCATCCTTATTAGTTCTGAGAAGGTGACCTAGTACTCAAACAAATCCTTTCAATTCATAAAGATGCTTAAGGAAAATAGATTCCAAATTAGAAATGTTGTAAATGATAAAACACATATTTTCTAGAAGAGCCCTAATCTTAATTGAGATAGACGATAGTGATTTGCCCAACCTTGTTAATTCTAACTTCATCAAGAAATACTACGCTTGAAAGGATTCTAGGATGAAAACGTGAAAGGGTGTCCTATTTTTTTCTTCTTTAAAAAAGAGATAGCAAGCGTTCAGGAAAACAAACTCGCTTAGGTTGGAAACTCAAAAAGTAGGTATAAATGACTAAACTTTCCATAAAATTTGACCCAATTTGGGTCTACCCTTCCTTGACCAAAACACCAAATCATAACCTAACCCATTTATTCTATTTTAATCTACTTTACTATATCTTACTCTTGCTTATGCCAAAAAAATAGTGTCTACCTAACCTTGGGGTAGCCATCCTACCACAAGGCATTCAAATAATCCCCCCATGAGTCAATCAACACCGAAAGGATTGGCTGCTTGAGAAAGGTTTTCAAAAGCACTCAGTTAAAGATTCATGTCACCAGCATTAGGGGTTCAGTAGCCAGGAAAACCTTCTCAACTCTTTTATATCTCAAAATCATTCACGATCTTAGAATTTGTCATAATTTGTACTTTCTTTCTTTTGAATGAAATACAATCACTTGATTTCTTGCAAAGTCTTTTTGTAACTCTTATATCCTATGTTGCATAATATTTATCATTAATTAATAATGCTTGACAAACAAACATCACTAATAATAGGATTTCCTAGCATTACTTTAAAAGATAAAACTTTGCAAGAATTTGTTTCATGTCTAAAGATCAGAAATGAACTTTGGAACCATAGTCGGTCGTACCCTTAGACTTTCACATCTTGAAAACATGCTTAAAACCATCTTCCCAATAAACCTTAGCCTAAAGGTAAGGGCTAAAAATCATTTTCCACTTGTCATCAAAATAGCCAAAATTCAAATCAGTCCACTTGGACATCAAAGGCACCCTCTAAATCAGAATTAACAAGATAGATCCTTCATACTTGCCAACAAACTTAACTCAGCAAAAGGTTCCCAAATGTGAGACATTCAGGCTCAGGACTTTTTTTTCGTAATCACAAGCCACCCATAGCATCTAAAACCAACTTAACAGTCAAAAACTCTATAAATCTAGAATAATATTGGTGAATCCCGGGATAAGAGGTCACCTTATCAAACTCATGGAAGAATAAACAACTAAAAAGGCTAAAACTAATAGCCATATTTGGTTTTTAAAATAATGCCTTTGCATCACTTAGAGATGCATTTACACCCTTATACACCATTCATACAATAATTAACATCCTTCATGTATAAACTATTGCTCATAAAAGTTGAAATAGTAAAGAACCTTAGGTACAAATTCATATTTCCAAAAAGTCTTAAAAGGCTCCAGGAAAATCCCTAACCTTACGAGCTTGCAAATTAAAAAGCCATACAAAAAAGGTACCAAACTCATATTGTTTAGTCCACAAAGAGTTGGATGCCTTTTTTCCTTTTAAATCCATAACTGGAAGCTTGTCTTCTTTGATCCACAAGGAGTTGGACGCCTTTCCTTTAGTCTACAAAGTGCTAGGCACTTTTATTTCTTCTAGTCCATAAAGAGGTGGACACAATTTTTTCCCTTTTAATCGACAAAGAGCTGGACGCTTTTTTCATTTTATTTCAGAAAGAATTAGATGATTTTTTTCCTTTTAGTCCTCAAAAAGCTAAATACTTGTCTTTTTTAGTCCATAAAAAGTTAGACGTGTTCTTTTTTTTAGTCTACAAAATACTGGACACTTTTTTCCTTTTAGTCCATAAAGAGCTAGATGCCTTTTTTCCTTTTAATCCATAAAGAGCTAGATGCTTGTCTCTTTTCATCTAGAAAAAGCTTGATGCCCTTCTTCTCTTAGTCTACAAAAAGCTAGATACTTTTTCACAAATAGTTAGACACTTTTCTTGCTTCTAGTCCATAAAGAGCTAGACGTTTTTTTTCTCTTTTAGTCTATAAAGAGTTGGATGCCTTTTTTCCTTTAAGTGCATAAAGAGCTAGAACTTTTTTTCCTTTTTAGTCCATAAAAAAGCTATACATTTTTTCATTATAGTCTATAAAAAGCTGGATACTTTGTTTTCTCTTTTAGTCCGTAATGAGTTAGATGCCTTTTTCCCTTTTAGTCCATAAAGAGTTGGATGCTTTTTTTTCTTTTAGTCCACAAAGAGCTAAACACTTTTTCCCTTTTAGTCCACAAAGAGCATAAAAAGCTAGATGCTTTTTTCTTTTTAGTATAGAAAGAGCCAAGCAAGAACTAAGTTTTTTCATAAAGAGCTAGGCACTAACTGTGTTTGTTCATAAAAAATTAAGCATATGTCAAGTCTGTTCCCAAAGAGCTAAGCACTAGTTGAGTCCATCCATAAAGAACTAGAACCAATGTAGTCCGCTTAAAAAGAGCTAGCACCTATTGAGTTGAAGTCCACATTAGCTGGTGCCTATCTAGGGATGTTAAAACTTAGGAAAAAAAATCCAAAAGCTGAGTAGGGAGGTTAAACCTTACAAAAACCTATTTAGACTTTTATTAAAACTACCACCAGTATATTGTGATCATCATGACAAAACATTAATTAAATTTCATTTTTGCAGGCATTTAAGAAACATTATCCTACCCCAAACAAAATGGTGTTTATTTATCTTTGCCCTGTTCCTGAAACTCAATAATAGCCAAAGAGGGGTAATTACAGACACTACATTTTGTTTGGGCCATCATCCAAGACATCGAAGGTCAATATCCTAGGCATCTTTAGAGTTATTTTTATGAGCATAAGTCAGTTTCGCATTATTTTCAACAACAATGAGGTATTCAAAGAGTCAAAGGTGCATTCAAGTTACATTAGTGCGTAGATATTAATACTAGGCTTTCACATCATTAAAAATTTAAATTTTTTCATATAGTATCGATATAAGAGGGTTTGGTATCAATACCTAAGGTGTGGTATTGATATTTAGCATGTTTATATCGATACAGGCCTTGATGGTAGTAAAAATAGTGATTTTTGGCCAAATGTATTGATACACAAGCAAGAGTATCAATATAGGCCTTTGTAGTTTTGATACAGGTCTCCGAGTCTCCAGATTAGGAACATTTTTGTTCTTGGTATCGATTCAAAATGTTTTGTATCGATACACTAAGGCATTTTTACCCAGCTTGAACCATTTTTTAGCTTTTGCACCATTGATCTGAAAATCCAACTTAAACATTTTTTTACACCAAAAATCATTAAAATCATACCCAGCCTCTGCTTTGGACCTGTGGTTGGATTTGAACAAATTTTTTATGCACAAATAGCCATGACAAGGGATATTTTATGACATTTTATGGCAGGGGACCTACAAACTCAGCAAGTTGCTAAAACAATAAGATTGATTTTTTCTCAATGCTCAGCTGCATAAAGTGACCTTGATCCACTACTTTTGTTGAGCAAACCATGAGTTTGCATGGTAGCTGAGCATAGTACCTTGTCCGTGCACGAGGTATATGCATCAAAAATCCATAGTACCTTTGCTTTTTCATTTTTATCTTTATATTCACATTGCTATATATGCCAAGGTTGGCTCAGCTAAGAGAAAGATAGAACTCTACAATGCAGAATAAGCTACTCTTTACACACTAAACAGAGACGCATTCTTAACAAAAAAAATACTCATTTTATGCATTCTCTCAATATTCTTTAACCACCAAAAAAAGAAAACCCTCTTCTATTCTTGTAGCTCCTTAAAACCACCACTAAAAACCCTTCCAAAAATTGTCTATTCCACTTATAATTCCTTTCAAAACTTTTTTTCATCAATATCCTAACTAAAAAGCTCTTTTTTCATCTTTTATCAAAAAAGAGGGAAAGATTGGTTTAAAGTTACTATTCAAAGAAAAAGGCTAAAGCTTAAAACTTTTGGTATATTTGCTCCTCTTGCTCTATTTATTTTTTATTTTTCAGCATTTGCATGATCTTACTAACCCTCTTTATGTTACCTTGACCCTTTTAAGACTCCATGCATTATTCTGGCCTTTATTATGGTAGTCTTAAGATTTTAATGATCTTTTTGATGCCTTGATATTGCTTGGATGGTCAAACATTCCATGTTTTATTTTCACCATCATAACAGTCCATGTTCATGCATTTCTTATCATCTTTCATTCACTTTCACATTTTTAAATCATATTTGAATGTTCACAATAACATGCCTTGAGCATATTCATGCATTTCTTGCATTTTGGTAAGTTTCACGGAACAAAAATGTCATTTTGAAAATTCCAATATGTTTTTCCCTATTTAAATGTGTTCTTAACATTTCTCATAGAATGATTCTTAATGTCATTTATAAAGTTAATGTGTGCATGTATCCTCTTAACTTATTTCTTTATATTTTTGCCATATTTTCCTTGCCAAAAATGTTATCTTTTTTATTAAACATGTCATATATAAGTATCGTCATGCATGCCATATTTTGTCTTGACATGTTCATCAAAATGTTTGCTTGTTGATTACAAAAATCTGATTTTTTTTTTAAAACCAAGTTAAATTCATGTCACCTCCACTAAATAGAGAAAACCATGGATTTAATGTCTTTATAAAATTAAACATCCAATCCTAGGGATAAATCAAGCTTTCTAGGTCTGTATTCATGGTTAAATAAACTCAAAAATGTTGTTTTTCAAAAGAAAAATGCCTCTTTTATTTGTTGAAAATATTAAGCCTTGATCTTGAGGTTAGTTTTTTCGTTTGTGGTATGGTCAACAGGTTGTTTCATTGTCCCAAACTACTTTAGGATTGTGAAATGAATTTGTGACACCCATGTCACCTTCTCTTTTCTGTCCCAGACATTTGGATATCCATGGTTTGAGTTTAGTCCTAGGAAACCCAAAAATACCCAAAAAACCTCCATTATTTTTACTTTGTGAATACAATGCCCATAAATTAAAAAAAAAATCATTTTTGTACCCAAACATAATTTTTTTTTTGGAATTTTATGATATTTTTCCTTGAAATAACATTGAATTACTTTTTTAATGATGTCTCATTTACAGCCAGACCATTCCGAATAAGGGAGTTATATTTTTTGAACCCTCGATATCTAGAACGCCTAAAACTAGCAAATTGTATCCTACATAGGCCATTTGCCCATCAGATGATTTTTTTGAACTTTAAAATATTTTTCCTAGAAAGTTTATGAAATTTTCTTTTCTGGAAAGGTAATGTTTGTGTCGTAACGATCTCGAATGAGTTTGAAATAATTTTTGAAAGTCCATAATGCCCATTCCTTTGCATATGCTACCAGTGTAGAAACATACCTGAATTAGAAA
>JBBYHL010300644.1:33307-90615 GCA_038381835.1 Adansonia madagascariensis
TGAAATAATTTTTGAAAGTCCATAATGCCCATTCCTTTGCATATGCTACCAGTGTAGAAACATACCTGAATTAGAAAATTAATTCTACCTAGAAAGTGATTTTCTAAGATTTTTGGAATATTTTTATATTCACCCTCATTGAATTACCTTTTCTAGTAGTACCTTGTTCACCCTCTAAAGCCTTCTGATAAACCGAAAATAAATTTTGAAAGGGAGACAACATGATGCTATCCCTTATTTTTGGAATTAAAATTAACCCAATTTCTTGAACAACCCTTATCAAGATGTTTAAATGTCTTTAAGTGCATTTAATTGACTTCTTATGGAATCATGTACTACAACACAAGCCTTTAGGCTTCGATTAAAGCTAAAATAAAAAGATAATTTTATTTAAATTCTTGGTTTCTATTTTTAGAATACTTTCAACTTAAATAAGTGTTTTTTAAAAAAAGAACATAAAATTTTTACCTTTGGGGATACTCCAATCTGACTTTTTGAGGGAATACTTCAACCCTATTTTTCACATAATATCTTAAAGTTTCTTTCTCCTAAATTGAAGTTTCTTTCTCCTAAATCTTTTTAGAACTTTTAATCAAAACCTTTTTAAGAAAACATATCTAAAATTTTCACCTTTGGAGATACTTTAACCCACTTTTCAAGTAGGCACTCTAACCTAGCTTTTCATTTAAAATCTAAATTTTCTCTTTCCTAAAACTTCCTAAAAGGTGTTTTGATCAAAACCTTCTTTTGAATACATTAAAATCATTACCATTGGGGTACTCTAACCTTACCTTTCGAGGGGACACTTGAACCCCGCTTTTCAAATTTCATCTAAAATACAAATTATCTCTTCTAGATATCCTTGGGTTCACTAATCAAAGCATTTTTTCCTTCCCCTCAAGTTACCACCGAATCCAAACTTGTCTCAAAATTATTATCCTGATTATTCCTCAATAATCGAAGATAATTATAAGATACATTCCAGTCATCCTTTCCTTTTATGTGTTTTATGCGTTTATTTTTATGTAACGTTATTATATTTTTTTTGTCTTACTAATACGTTTCCTTTTGTAATGATCAACTGCATTCATATTTTAAAATTCTTGTAAAAAAGAAGGCAATGTTTTCCAACGATATCTCTCCAATGCCTAACACGAAATATCTAAATTTTTAAAATTTAATCCTAAAATTATTTTCATCAAATTCCCTTTGTTCCCTATACCTCCAAGGTATGTATGTAATCTAAATTTTCTTTCAAAAGCCATGTTGCCACATAACCCTTTTTTGATGATCTGAAAGGAGCATGCACGATTTAATAAAAATATGGCCTACAGTGTGGTGATATATTGGTTGGAGCCTCTGGGTTATCCCTTCATTAAAATTTGAATTAGGCATAGTATTGTAAAGGGGAGAAAGATTACGAGCGACTCGCTCACCCGGCTAGTCTTGAAAGGCTACCATAAGGTGGCCATAAATTTAGAGCACCACCAATCATTTCGGGTAAGGCATGATCAAATACCTATTAAAATATATTTTGAGTTTCGAAACTCAAAACATTGATTTAAAAGTTTGCAAAGTCTAGAGATTCGTCAATTAGGTTCGAGAGTTAATTATGCGCAGGGAATGATTAACACCCTTACAACACCCAAAATTAGTATTTGCTAACTATATCTTACTTTAGGTTTAGTTTAATCGATTCCACCTTATCATTATCTTGAAATAATCCCATTTAATGCATTAATTTTTTTAAAAATTATAGATCCAAGTTTTGAAAGAAAATTTAAATTGCCTACACCTCTTAGAGGTGTGAGAGTTAATTACGCACAACACCCGAAATTAGTATCCGCTAACTATATCTCGCTTTAGGTTTAGTTTAATCGATTCCACCTTATCAATATCTCGAAATAATCCCCTTTAATGCATTAATTTTTTTTTAAAATTATAGATCCAAGTTTTGAAAGAAAATTTAAATTGCCTACGCCCCTTAAAAGTGTGATAAACATAGGGATTTTTTATGAAAATAATCTTCAGATTGAATTTTGAAAATTTGGATGTCTTATGTCAGGCACTAGAGAGATGCCAAAGTAAAACATTGCCTTGTAAGTTTTGAAAACAATTTTTAAAATATGAATGCAAAATGGCCATTACAAAGGGAAAAATGTTAGTAAGATGAAAAATAATATAATAATGTTGCATAGAATTAAACACATAAAAACATAAAAAGGAAGGACAATTGAAATGTATCTTGTAATTATCTTTGATTATTGAGGAATAACTAGAATGATAATTCTAAGATACATTTAGATTCGAAGGTAATCTGAGGGATAGAAAAAAAAAAGGTTTAGATCAGCAATCCTAAGGATGTTCAGGAAAGAATTTGGATTTCAAGAGATATGTGTAAAGCAAGGTTGGAGTATCCCCTTGGAAGGCAAGGTTGGAATATTCCCAATGGTGATGGTTTAAACATGTTCAAAAAAAGGTTTTGATTGAATAATCTTTTAGGATGTCTCGAAAGAGAGAAAGTTTAAATTTTTAATAAAAAGTAGGGTTTGGAGTACTCTATTGGAGAACAGAGTTGGAGTATCCCTAGAGGTTAAAATCTTATGTTTAAGAAAGGTTTGATTAGAAATTACTAAAATATTTGGGGGAGGGAAAATTCAAGTTTTGAATGAAAAACAAGGTTGGAGTATCCCCTTAGATAATGGCTTTAGAGTATCCCCACTGATAAAAATTTTGATTTTTTTCTAAAAGGTTTTGACTAGAAAGAAAACTCAAGTTTTAAATGAAAAGTGAAGTTAGAGTATCGCTTTAAAGAAGTAGGGTTGGGGTACCCCCATTGATGAAAAATTTGATGTTTATGGAAAAAAAGAATATTTTTAAGTAAAAAAGGTATTTTGAAAATAAAAACTGGGAATTCAAATAAAATATTTTGAAAATAAAAATAAAGAATTTGAATAAAATTATTTTTTCTTTTAGCCTTGATCCAAGCCTAGAGGGTTTGTGTTGTGATACATGACTCTATGGGGACTTGATCGAGTACACTTTAAGATGTTCTAACGTCTCGATAAAAATGGTTCAGGAAATTGGATTAATTTTTAATTCTTAAAAACAGGAAATGGCATTGCACTGTTACCCTTCTCGATTTTATTTTAGACTTCTTTGAAGGCTTTAGAGGGTGAGAAATGCCATTGGAAAATAACTCAATGAGGATTAATATAAAAATATTCCAAAATCCTAGAATATAGCTTTCTAGGTGGAATTAATTTCCAAAATTGAGTTGTTTTCACTCTAGCAGCATACGTAGGGGAAATCATCTCGACTTTCAAAAATAATCTTGAACTCATTCGATATTGTTAAAAATGATATTTTTCTAAAAGGATATATTAAAAACTTTCTAGAAAAATATTTAAAAAATTTAGAAAAATCATCTATTAGGCCAAAATAGCCTAAAAAAATGTAGTTCGCTGGTTCTAGGGTTCCCAGACAGCAAGAATTTGAAAAACCATAACTCCCTCATCTGAAATGGTCTGGGTGCAAACGAGACATCGTTCGAAAGATAATTTAGTGTTCTATCAAGAAAAATATTAAAAAATCCCAAAAAATATTTTTGGTCTCAAAAGTAATTCTTTTAATTGGAGGCATAACGTTGCCAGAGCAAAATCAGAGTTATCTTTTGGTATTTTTGGGTTTCTTTAGGACTAAACTCGAGCTAAGGATGTCTAAATGTCTATGACATAGAGAAAAGGGTGACATGGGCATCACAAGTTCATTCCATAATCCTAGAGTAGTTTAGGACAATGAAAAAACTCATTAACCATACTACAAATAAGGATATTAGACTCAAGATAAAAATTAAATATTTTTATCAAAGAAAAGGTTTATTTTTCTAAGAAAAAAACCTTTTTATTCAACCATGAATCTAAACTTGGAAAGTTTGATTTGTCCCTAAGATTAGAGGACCAATTTAGTGAAAACATTAAATCTATGCTAGTTTCCATCTATTGATGGTATCATGAACTTAACTTAGGGATTTTAAAAATCAAATTTTGCTTGGTTTTTAAAAATCAAATTTTGTAACAAATAAGCAAGCTTTTTGACAAAAAGGTTATGAATGAGATACAACATACATAATGTGAACATAGATTGCACTTTCAAACAGACAAAGATGATATTTAGATAATGGAAAAAGTGGCAAAAATGTAAGGTGATGACAAATAAGATGCATGAGAATGTTAACATAGATAATGGCATGAACATGTTTAAATAAGGAAAAACATATTGGAATCTTTAAGAAGACATTTTTGCCCTATGAAAACTACCAAGATGTAAGAAAAAGAACAAATATGTTCAGAACATGTTAGAATGAAGATTTAAGCATGTTTTGAATATGTGAAAGTGAATAAAACATGACAAATATGCATAAGCTAGGGTTGTTTTGATGGTGAAAGTAAAACATGGCATATTTAGTCGTCCAAGCAACATTAAAACATCAAGATCCTTTACTTCTAGTAGTAACTCTAAACTTAGTTTATTCCTTTTCTTTGCTATTGGTGAGCACGAAAAGGATAAAAAAAGATCTTTTGGTTATGGCTTGGATAAGAAAGAGTTTTTAGTGTGAAAAAAAGGAAATAAAAGGGTTTTAAAGGTTGTTTTAAGGGAAGAAAGGAGAGTATTTATAGGGGAGTTTGGATAATTTTGAGTCATAAGTCTAAAGCTGAGGCCTAGTATGCATTTTGATGATTTTGGTTTTGGTCTTACAATTGTTTGTTTTTCAACAAGTTTGATAAAGTGAACTCTTGTCCCATGATTCACTAATCCTTCTAGATTTCTAGAGGTTTTGAATGTTAATGTTGTTTTTAGAAGGTGCAGATAAC
This sequence comes from Adansonia madagascariensis, assembly GCA_038381835.1. Classification (NCBI taxonomy): domain Eukaryota; kingdom Viridiplantae; phylum Streptophyta; class Magnoliopsida; order Malvales; family Malvaceae; genus Adansonia; species Adansonia madagascariensis. Next base: position 38,182 of record JBBYHL010300644.1, read on the forward strand.
CTATGATTATGAAAAAAAAGGTCCTAAGCTCGAATGGCTAATGTTTGGGGACTTTTTATTGAGTTGAGTTTGCTAGCAAGTATAGGAGATTTCTTCTATTAATTTTAATTCAGATGGTATCTTTGGTGATCTAAATAAATTGATCTGAATCCTAGTTATTTTAATAATATGTGGAAAAGAAATTTTTTGCCCTTTAAAGAGTAAGTTTGGAGCATGTTTTTAGGATGTGAAGGTCTAAGGGTAAGACTGACTGTGGCTCTAATATCCATTCGTGATCTTTAGACATGAAACAAAATTAATATGAAGTTTCCATTTTTCAAAGTAATGCTAGAAAATCCTGTTATTAGTTACATTTATTGATTGAGTATTATCAATTAAATGATAAACGTGATGCAACTTGGGATACAGAAGTTACAAAAGGGTTTTGAAAAAAATCAAGTGATTGTATTTCATTCAAAAAAAGGTACAAGTTATGACAAATTCTAAGATCATGCAAGATTTTGAGATACAAAAAAGTTAAGAGTGGGTTTTCTAGCTACTTATCCCCTGATGCTGATGACATAAATCTTCTACTGAGTACTTTTAGACACTTTTCTCAAGTAGTTAATCCTTCTAATGTTGGCCAACTCACAAGGAAAATCTTTTGGTTACCACATTATGGGATGGTTGCCCTAAGGTTAGGTAACCACTTTTTTTTCAAGTATGGGTAAGAATGATTTATGGTAGAAAATAAGTAGGTCAGGTTATGATTTGGTGTTTTGGTCTAAGAAGGGTGGATCTAGATTAAGTCAAATTTTACGAAGAGTTTGGTTGCTTGTGCTTGCTTTTTGGATTTTTAACTTAAGCATTTTTGTTTTCCTAGATGCTCTCTCTCTTTTTTTTTTGAAAAAAAAGAAAGGATGCCTTTTTCAAGTTTTCATCCTAGAATCATTTTAGGTGTAGTATTTCTTAACAGAGTCATGATTGACAGGATTGGGCAAATCACTACTATTCATCTCTGTTAAAATTAGGGCTTTCCCAAAAAAATAAGTGGTTTACCACTTATAGTTTTTCCTAATTCGGAGTCCATTTTCCTTGGGCATTTTTATGAATCGAGAGGATTTGTTTGAATACTTGGTCACCTTTTTAAAACTATCGAGGATAGACTTTTTTGTTGTGGGCTTTCATCATCGGCTTTTGATACACCTGCCTATGATAGATGGCTTTTATTCTTTTCTCTTTGATGAGATTGAACTACTTATATCAATTCTTGACCCATTTGGCTTTTTCAAGTTATGATTCCATCAAGACTATAAGTGAGGGGAATTCAACCTTAATAAGTAGAATAGTGTTCATGCTGTAAACCAAGGAAATTGGAGTAATAATTATAGAGGTGTGCGATAGGTACGTAATGCAGAGGGTAACTTTTCATGTCAATCTTTGTATGTTTCAGCCATTTTTTTAACTATTTTCTTAATATTATTGTTAGCTATTTCAATTGCCTTGTTCATTTTTATATGATATGGCACCAAGTTATGATATTGAATTTTAAATTAGGAATAAACTGCTTACATCATTTGGTTTTTCAAATTGCGTACATTATATATGATGATTTGTTCGAGAAGTCTATATCTGTAAATGATGTCCCATTTTACAAATTTGCACATAACAAATTTGGTGATATTAGCATAAGAAGTTATTTCTACCCACTTGGTGAAATAATCAATAGCAACTAAATGAAACGGTGTTTGTTAGAAGCGTTGGGGGTGATCAGTCTGATCATGTCTATGCTTCACACAAAAAAGACCATGAATCTATCATAACATGCAGAGGTGATGGTAAGACATAGATTTTGTCCATGTAGACTTAGCATTTATGGCACTTTGACTATGGTCACTACAATCCTTCTTAAGATTTAACCAATAGTAGCTAGATCGCATGACTTGTTTTGCCATTTAGTGTCCATTAACATGTGTATCGCAAATTCTTTTATGGACTTCTTGGAGATGTCTTTGGGCTTCGAAGGCATCTATGTACCAAAGTAGTACATAGTCCTAACCTTTCATGTATCAAATTCTATCATCCAAAACAAAGCTTATAGCCATTCTTTAGATAACTCTTTTGTCAATTTTGGTAATATATTTTAGGGTATCTTTGATCTCTGATGCACTGGAGGATTCATGATATCATGGCAGACCGTTCTTCTCTTTTTGACATTCTGAGAATGTTAGAGTTGTATAAATGCTTATCTGAATACCAACAATATCCAAGTCTTAAGTAACTTTGAATATGGATTACAAGGTGGCTAAGGCGTAAGCTCTTTGGTTCTTTTTTTAAGGTAAATGCTAAAAGTTAATATCATTATTTTCTTTTCTAATTTCTGAGATCAACTTCCTGTATTAAATCAATTTAGCATCACATGTTTTCTATTCTCCTTTTAGTTAGTAAATGACTAAGACTAAATATCTAAATACTTGCAGAGTCCTAAAACCTTTCTGAATGGTGGCTTGGAGTCCCATGACGTAGCTTTTGTATTGAGCTATATTATTGATATAATTAAAGTTTAATCTTGCAGTATAGGGCATAGTTTCCATCAAGTGAGATGCGAATTGCCCTAACTCTATACCCCAACATATTTTAAGTTTCATCAAAGTATATTCCCTAAGATGAATGACTATCCAAAGTATCTTCTACCTCAAATATGCAGATCAAGTCTTCATTGGAAAATTAAAGTCTAAAGGTTAATAGTCATCCATTGCTCAATTTACCAAGAAGTCTACTATTGTGCTACCCTTGGTGGCTTTTTTGGTTCATGTACATGATGTCGCATTTAGAGTGCAAGACTTGCCACAAGGCTAATTTCCCTAAAAAGGCAAGGGCCTCGCATAAATACCTGATGGGATCAAATTTGCCGATTAGCCATGTAGTACGGTATAGCATGTATTGCCTTAACCTTTAAGTTGTCTAGGCTAGAACATAACATAACATCTCTACTATTGAATAGTTATTTTCACACTCCATGAACTTCTTGCTCAAATAGTAGATAGCCTAATCCTTCTTACCCAACTCGTCAGGCTGACCCAATACACAATCGATTGACTAATAAAAAACTTATAGATATAGGATTATGGTCGATTGGGCATTGGTGGCATAAATGGTGGTGGGTTCAAAAGGTAGTGTTTGACTTTATTAAAAGCTTCTTGGCATTCTTCATTCCATTCTCTGGGATTTTATTTTTGAAGTAGCTAAAAGATCGGATTGTATTTATTAGTAAGTTGAGATATAAATCGAGCTAAGTAGTTTAACCTTTCTAAGAATTTTTTTACTTTTTTATGGGTTCGAGGTGATGATAGGTTTTGAATGGCTTTGAATTTATCTGGATAAACATTTATTCCTTGCTGGATATGGCACCAAATATGCATATGGCAGGATTTAGCTTGAGCTAGTATTTGCGAAGCCATTTGAAGAGTTTTTGCAAGTTGGCAACATGTTCACTTTCTTTTCTCTTTTGACAATTTGGTGATCATATTGTCCACATAGACTTCTATATTTTTATGCATAAGATCATGGAACAAAATTACCATTGCCCTTTAATAGGTTGTTGTTATGTTCTAGAGCCCAATTAGCATCATTTTGTAGCAAAAAATGCCTTACATGGTCACAAAGGTGGTCTTCTCAATGTCTTTAACTACCATTTTAATCTGGTTGTAACCTGAAAATCCATCAATGAAGAAAAACAATGCATGTTTCGCGGTGTTATCTACTAAGGTGTCAATGTGAGGCAAAAAAAAAATTATCCTTTAGGCTAGCTTGGTTTAGGTCCCTATAGTCTACACATATCTGCACTTTGCTATCCTTTTAGGGATCGAAACTATATTGGCCACCCCTTTAGGATATTTAGCTAATTTGAGAAATCTTGCCATAAATTTCTTTTTCTTCTTCTTTGATCTTTAGGAGCATCTCAGGTTTCATTCTTCTAAGCTTTTGTTGTATAGGATTGCAATGAGGTTTGAGGGGAAGTTTATGAACCATAATATTAGTGTCTAAACATCGGAGGACTAGATAAACACATCTTGTCTCAAAAGAGATTTATTAGTTTAGTTCAGCTTATTAGGTTTATGGAAGTTTTATTCTTAACTTTTTTATCTTCTTTTGTTCCTAGGTTTATGATTTCAATGGGTTTTTCATGAGGTAATATCTATTTTTCTTTTTGTTAAATTAATCTTAACAGGTCTGGGGGCACAGGACTCTCTTTAGAATTCCCTTTAAATTCAACTTCATCAATGTAGATTGGTTGCTCAAAATTAATATCTAGAATCTCAGTATGAATATTCACGATGCTTTCATCCAAGTTCTTGAAAATATGGGAAAAAAACAATATAAGCAAAAAATATGTAAAAAAAGGTTTAAGAGTTAACAAGAATTATGAAAATGGACACAAAAAATGAAATGCACAATGCATAGTCATTTTCATTAATAATGCTTAGTAAAAGGGTGCCCATACAAAGGATTCTACAATGCTCTTAGGCGGAAGCATGTAGGTTTAGTTCATATCATTACTTCGAAACAAATTTAAACAATATAGGAATCTCAGTTTTAGTTCAAACACTTGAAATAAATCTTAGAAAGCACAAACAAGTCTCCTAATCCATTATTGATGTCTTTAGCTCATTGATCACATTCATAGAGAGATCTTTAAATGCCTTGTTTAGTACCAATACAACATTGTCAGAGCCAACATTCATACATCGTCTGACACAAAAACTTTCCTAGAATAATGGAAATATCATTGATTTTTACCTCAAGTCTTATCCTCATAGGTAGGCTATCATCTTCTCACTGTTCTTCTGAGCTTATTTTCTTTTCTGTTATGTATTGGGCTTGAAGCCTAAACCTTTTTTGTTGATCTAGTTGACAACTTTTAGGGCTTTGGCAATTCTTTAAAGATGTTTTTTGAGTCCCTTTCTAGTCTAAACATTTTTATTGATGGTTAACTTTAAACCCTATGAGTGCTCTTTGATTGGTTAGGCTCAACCATTGCCACCCCTCCTTGACATAAATGGCATTTACAAACTCAAAAGACTAAAATATATATTCTAGAATATCTTTATCGGCTTTGATTATAAGGCATCAGTTAAGGTAGTAGCAATCATTGTTTCCTTTCTTCTGATGCTGACAACCTTGTTTTCAATAATAAACTTTAACTTTTACTACAATAGTGTACTGTCCTTACAGAGTGAATCCAAGGTCTTTCCAATAGGCAGTTATACAATAGAGCAATGTCCATCACATGGAAGTCTACTTCATCAGTGCATAGGTTAACTTGGAGTGGAATGGTGATTTTCCCATGATATTTCTACAAGTTCCATCAAACGCTCACATAATCGTGTGACTATTTTGGATATGAGATACGTTAATGGGGAGCTTGTTTAAACATGATATGAGTATTACATTCAGAGTTGACCTATTATTAGTGAGCACTTTTGGCAACGTGCTACCTTTGCAGTATGTGGCAATGTGAAGGGCTTTATAATTTCCTCTTCCTCCATGAGGCATTTCATCATCACTGAAAGATATATAGTTGTCAATAGCAAATTTGCATATTAAATGATCCAACTGGCCTATCAGGATGTCAGAAAGGACATATGCCTCACTCAAGACCTTGAGGAGAGCATTTTTATGAGCTTTAGAGTTCAGTAGTAGTGACAACATAGATATCTTGGCAGGTTGCTTGTTCAACTGAGAAAATATGCTATATTTATTGTGCTTGATGAATTTAAGGAATTTCATGGCTTCTTTCTCACTCATTGGCTCTATGACAGCTATCAAATATGATTCTTTAGTTGCATACTTCAATGCTTATGGAATAAGAGCAGTGTTTTTTAATTTAGTTTTACTTCTTGATGCAGCGAGGGCCTAACATCTGCCACTATGAGTAAATGACCTACCCTTGAGAGGTCAACATTTACTTCTTATTGACTAGATTCTCTAGTGATTAAAGCTTTGTTTTTGTATTTTAGGGAATAACCTTGTTGCCTTTATAAGGGAAAAAGGATGGAAGTTGAATAATCATATTTGGCATGGGCTAAACAGGGGTAGCTTTGATACTTTATCGATTATTAAATAAGACTAATGGCCTTCCAACCTCATAAAGAGGATTATTCTTGTCCCTTTCCATGGTGTTGATAAATGGTATCGCATTTGCTAACTTGGTATGTAAGCCTCGCCTTTTATCATCGACTTCACTACTACCCTCATTTGTCATTCTTTGAGCCATAGCATGAAACTCTTTACATTTTTGAAGAGTGTGACTATAGAGTATGGAAATCACAAAAATTATTGACTTTCTCTTTTGTCTTTTAGGCCCCATTACCAATTCAGCTTGTATCAGCATTTGCCAAACTAGATTCATTCATATCCTGTCCTTGTCTATGTTCTTTACAGTCTCATAGTTTTTTTCAATAGCCATTTTTTTTTTGCATTTGATTTAGTATGAGCCTCAAATGAGCTGGTTCCAACATTAGATTTTGGCCCTTGTCCGGCCTTAACCTTTTTTTCCTTTGCCCTTGAAAATATCTTTTTGTTCGAGTCATTTTTCGTGGCCTTATCGATCATTCCACATAATATGACTACATCTGTGAAGTTCCTCGGGATGCTCTTGGCTATCTTTTTATAATAAAGGGCTTGTATGATGTCAACGAATCTAACAATCATCTCTTTCTCTATCAATAAAAAATGTATCTATATGACTTCTTATATCCACCTTAGAATGTATTGCTTGAAGCTTTCATCAGCTTTCTTTTTCATGAGCATGAGAGAAAAACAATTTGAAAGCCAGTAGGTTATAAGTCTTTCCTAATTTATGGAATTAATAGATAGACTGATGTACTCGGCTTGCTCTTTGTAGAACTTGATTTTGGACCGATCCATAATCCCTTAGACAATTTCTAGGAAAAATGAACAATGTTGCAGAATATGCCCTTAACTGTAGTGACAGCAAAATGGTTCAATGGTTTCTTTACTCTAGTTTCAACACCTGACACTATTCTAGCCTTCACAAAAGTTTGCCACACATTGCTCATCGATGTCTTGACTTCTTTAATGTTTCTTTTAACTTAACAACTTTTCCTCAAGATCACTGCATTCACTCATAGGTTCACATGGTTAGGAAGTGGATTGAATCCAACATTTGTTCCAAGCCCTTGTTCGACCTTGATCACACCTTTTTCTAACAAGCTCTGTGTTTTTTTATTAAACGAGGTGCAATTCTTAATAAAGTGACCTTGTGCTCTAGTATGATATTCACAATAGGCATTCTCATTATACCATTTAGGATTGGAGGTGATCCTAGGTTTATGAATACTAGGGCCACTAGCTGACCTACCAATAGACAAGAGTAAATCTCTTTATAAGAATAAGAAAGTGGCTTAAAGTGTTCATCTTCTCGGGTTTGTTGATTATTTAAAGCTCTTGCATTTGTTTGCATTTTGGGACTGTGCGTCCTGAGTAGTGTTTTAGATGGAATTCAATGTAAAACTCATTGTTAGAGCTAATAGGATATAATGAACTAGTTATAACACTAGTGAGTATGGGTTAATACTCAGGTACATTATGTTTACAAAGTACATACCCTGTGCTAGATGTGGATTCCAAGTGAAATTAGTAGGACTTTCGCTAATAACATTCACCTCCTTCTCTTTATCCTTGGTCTTTTACTTTTTACTTGACCTAGACAATTCTCTAATGGATATCTTGCCACTTTTGATAGCATTATCAATCATTTCATCCAATGTAACCATGTTGGTAAAACTTTTTTTGGAATTTCCCATAAACTTGTCATGATAGGGAATTAGGATGCTATTGATAAACATGACTGTTATTTCTTTCTTGATCAAAGAAAGGTGAACTTGAGCTACTTTTCCTCTCCATCTTTGAGCATACTACTTGAAGCTCTTGGAGGCTTTCTTTTCTATATTCATAAAAGAGAAATGGTTTAGGGCCCAATCATATACATGCTTATTGATCAAAGAAAGCATGAGCCAAATCCACCTATGTTTGAATTCTTATGGAATCAAGCCTTATTTACCAACGGATGGCTGCGCTTTTAGGCTATCTTAGAAGCACTAGAATTAGTAGTTTTTGTTCTTCTCGTATCTGGCCATCTTGCGATAGTACATGCAAAGATAGACAGTAGGGTCTGTAGTCCTATTGTATATTTTAAAATCTGTGACTTTAAATTTAGACAAGATAATGAGATGAAAAACTTGCCCTAAAGATTAATGTCTATAATCCTAAATTTGTCACTTCTTTCGACAGTTGAAGGTGTTTTTCCAGTGACTGTTATGTGTCTAAGTCTTTATTATTTTCTGAAGAACTCTTTATTCTTTCTTACTTTGCTTGCTCGTTTAGAGCTAGGACTATAGGTCTTGCCATGAAAAGCCCACACTTAAAAATCCTTGAGCCAAATGGGGTACCATTGCTAGGTTAATGTAAGTAAATGTTTAAATTGATGAGATCATCTCTGCTGGAGGATGTTGTTCATGTGATGCCCTTTCTTGAGTGTTGATGGCTTTAGTGCCACCATTTAAGTTGCTCTCAAGATTAATTGGTTTTTTTCCTACCTCGATAATGCTTGCTCACCTTTCTTTTTAAAGCCTCAGATAATAGCTTAGTTATTCCGCAATCTAAGCTTAAAGTCCCTTATTCTTATGAGGTGATTATTGTTGAGACTCCCTATATATTAGCTCAAGTTGTTTGATGCAAGCTTGGTGATAATTTTTTGTGGCTTTTCGATGATTACGTGTTATACAGATGGCGAATGATAGGCTTCATGTTTTAGAGCATCTTCACTTTAGATTATTACCATAATAGACTTTTATGATGTGTCAGAGGCATGTTTAATAAGATGACAATAAGTATGCAATCATGATAATAAATGACATAAAAGTATAAAGCAACAAAAGAATTAGGTTAGTGATGCAAATGCAAGAGGGACAATTATATTAAGGGACATCTTCACCAAAAGTGTCTTTCAAAGCAACAAAATATGTTGATCACACATGATACATTTGGAAATGCTGACATGGTTTACATTGCTTGATCACATGTTACAAGAAATACAATAGTTGTTGTTTATAGGCTCCAATGGGTAGATGTCACATGTCAATGATCAGGCTACGTCCATTATGTCCTCAGCCTCTAACTAGGTTGCCTGAATCTGCTTGGTTACATGGCATAAGTGGTTTTGATAATTTTGGTGTGCCTGATCAACCACCTATGACAAATCTTGCTTTTGTTGTTTGGAGGCTCTTACTAATTGTCAACCAAGCTTTGGAGAGCTTGTAAGGAATGCTCTAAATCTTGAATTTTGAGTGTTAAAATCTCATTCTTGGTATGGTTTGCTTTTAAATCTGGGACTTAAGCTTCTAAACATCTATTATTCATTTGGTAAGTTGATATGAGGGCACAGGTGCTAACAAGCTTCTGTCTATCGACCTTGCCTCTTTTTTCCATTAATGCAACTCTTTTTCGAGGGTAAGGATTTCTACCTCCTATTCTACTGATGACTTAGTAAGGTGTAGGGACTTGCTTATTTTACTAAGTGCCATATAGTTTTTTTGTCAAACTCTCAAGATCTTCCTTACAATGGTTTTTATACCTTTCATTTCATTTTACTATCCTGAAGATAAAGGTCCATTTCTAATTAACTCTTTTCTTTTTTTAAACGAATGATTTCCTTGGTGAATTGCCTTTTCTTGTTAAGTTACGCTTGAGCAATTTAATCTCAGAAGGGAATTTATCAACAGATACTTCTGATGTTCCAACACAGAACAAAGGCAAGGCATCATTGATGCGACAGATTCTCTATTTATCATATATGGGAGTTATACTACTTTCTCTCCAATACCTCTTATATAGTAGGTTTATCTCTAAGCATGGAAAGCTAGTTAAACTTTCGACTTGTACTTAGGCTCACCATAATCAAAGTCCCATTGGTTAAGGTCTTGAATAAAAGGGATGAATTATTGGCACTGAAGTTGTCATAGGAGTAAGATAGGTGTGTAGCTAGTGCTTCCCCATAATCCCAGAAGTGGCACAAAACTATAATCTCCACATTAGTATATGTAGTGAAAACCAAGGGGCCTTCCATACTATCTCTTCTTCTCTGAGATTCTGAAGTTTTTGGACCCATTGCTCTTCAGACTTGTTTCAGGACCATTCCTTCTCAAGGACCTTAGAGATAAGGCTAAAGTTAGACAAGAAGTTGTGTAACGTTCTCTTCACTTTAGGGCAAATGTAGCTGACAAGCCAAATGTGAAGAAGTGGTTTGCATCTGATGAAATGACCTATCTTGATCTTTAGTTTCAATAATAATGGCGAGTGCGAGATTAATGTTGTAGCATAATCAAGAAAAGATATTTGTTATCATCTCTTTAATAGAGCCTAATGGTTTCGAAAATATGATCGTTAGAGTACAGATACCTTAAATTTTTTGGAAGTCAATGGTGTTTGCCATTGCTTCATTCAGCTAGCCCATGAGATGCACTCATTATTCCTTTTCATCTTAATATGACTCTCAATCTAGGACTCAGTTGCTTGGATAATCTGAGTAATCTTTTCTTGAAGATTGGAGGTTCTCAATGTTGAGTAATGCAGCATATTTATTGGCTACGAAGACCAAATCCTTGCAATTGAAAGTGAAGCATTGATATGTTAGGTTTTAAAACTGAGACCTTGCTCGCAACAGGCCAACATCCAAACAGACCTTGAGTAAACGGTCTATGTCTTCATACCTCCTCGTGAATGATTCCCCTTTGGTATTGTTCCAACTGGTCCATATATACTTTAGATCTTGCTAATGATTTTGATAGTATCCTATCTTGACCCTTGCATGTGTCATTGGACATACTTGGGTTTGAGAATGTCCCTGTCTTCATGCTATCAGTTCTCTAACGATGCTTGGACTTCTTCAAAAGCTTTAGATCATTGTTGCTCCATGATGGACACCTCTTACTGAACATAAACCATTGGCAAATTGTCCAAGAATGATGATAATTATGATGAAATGATGCATGCATCAAATAAGAAAGCACAAGAGAAATGAGTTAGTAACCATACGACACAATAACCACAAGAATAAGAAAAAAAAAGAATAGCAACAAAATGTATCACAAAAATTGCGCTAATAACAAGCGATACAATGCCTAGGGGTAGATATGATAATCGTGAATATTGTGATAATAAGCGGACAACATAAAGACATATTTGGGTTAAAAATTACCTTTAATGATGTGACACGATACCTTACAAAGACAAAGCTAATCAATTAATTGGCAACTTTGGTTCGTTACCACACATGGTGGATGCATATTGAGCCATTATAAGAACAGAATGAAAGCTTGTTTAGGTTAGATATGACTATTTTAAGATGACATGGGGCATTATAGGCAATATCATTCACTTGTCATCACCCACTTATTGAAAAGGGTTAGCCGTTAAGCATAATAGCATGCCCTAAAAATGATAATGATATAAAATGACAAATACGGGTGATGATGGTCATCCATCATCACCTATGTAATCATGGTGTATAGGAGTAAAGGTAAGAAGTGTTTCCTTCAGTGACCCTATTTTTTGAGTTATTCTAGCAGCACTCTTGTATGGTTCGACATGGTTTAGCTCATAGGGTTGGAGCCTTTGGGTTATCCTTTGATCGAGATTTGAATCAGGCATGATAATATAAAGGGGAAAAAGACTGTCGGGTGATTTCTCACCCGACTAGTCTTGAAAGGTTACCATGAGGTAGCCATAAATTTAGAGTCGCGACCAATCATTTCAGGCTATGTATGATCGAATGCCTGCTCAAAACAATATTCCAAGTTATGAGACTTAAATAGCAATTTCGAGGCCTGCAAGGTCCAAAGATACGTTGATCAAGTTCCAGAGTTGGTTATGCATGGGGAAGGATTAGCACCCCTATAATGCCCAAAATCAGTACCTACTAACTATTTTTCGCTTCAGTTTTAGTTTAATCAACTCCATTTTATCAATATCTCAAAATAATCCCCTTTAGTGCATGAATTTTTACAAAAATTTTAAATTTGGTTTTGAAAGAAAATTTAGATCACCTATGTATCTTGTTAGGAACATAGGGATTTTTTATGAAAATAATCACCATATTGAATTTTGAAAGTTTAGATGTCCTGTATCAGGCACTGGAGAGATATTGATGTGGAACAACCTTGTAATTTTTTAAAACAAATTTTAAAATATGAATGCATGATGGTCATTGCGAAGGGAAACGTGTTAGTAAGACAAAAAAAATATAATAACATTGAGAATAAACACACAAGAACATAAAAGAGGAGGGATGATTAAAATGTATCTCATAATTGTCTTCGATTATTGAGAAATAACCAAAATGACAATTCTAAGACACATTCGGATTCGATGGTAACTTAAGGGATGAAAAAGGTTTTGATTAGTAAACCCAAAGATGTCCAATAGAGAATTTGGATTTCAGATGAAATTTGAAAAGCAGGGTTATAGCATTCTTTTAGAAGGCAACGTTGGAGTGTCCCTAATGGTAATGGTTTGGAACATGTTGAAAAGAAAGTTTTGATTATAGGATCTTTTAGGAAGTCTTCGGAGAGAGAAAATTCAAATTTTCAACAAAAAGCAGGGTTAAAGTATTCCTTTGGAGAGCAGGGTTAGAGTATCCCTAAAGGTTAAAATTTTATGTTTAAGAAAGGTTTGATTATGAATCATTAAAAGATTCAGGAGAGAAAATTCAAGTTTTGAATGAAAAGCGAGGTTGGAGTATCCCCCTAGACAGTAAGGTTAGAGTATCCCAATTGATGAAAATTTTAATGTTTTCTAAAAATGGTTTGATTAGAGAGAAAATTCAAGTTTTGAATGAAAAAGTAAGGTTAGAATATCTCCTCAGAGAAGTAGAGTTGGAGTATCCCTATTGACGAAAATTTTGATGTTTATAGGGAAAAAGAACATTTTTTAGTGAAAAAGGTATTTTGGAAATAGAAATCGAGAATTTGAATAAAATTACCTTTTTTGTTTTAGCCTTGATCCAAGCCTAGAGGGTTTACATTGTAGTAGGTGATTCCATACGAGTTGATAGGGTACACTTTGAGATGTTCAAATGCCTTGATAAAGATGGTTCGAGAAATTAGGTTATTTTTTAATTTTCAAAAATGGGGGAAAACATTACGCTATCTCCCTTCCTAAGTTTATTTCAAATTTCTCTGAGAGTTTAGGTAGTGAATTAGATGTCGTTGGAAAGGTAACTCGATCAAGATTAATATAAAAATATTACAAAAATCTTAGAAAATTTCTTTCTAGGCAAAAGTAATTCTTAAAGTTGGGTTTGTTTTGACAATGGTAGCATATGCAAGGGAAAAGGTGTACTAGACTTTGTAAAATCATCCCAAACTTATTTGGTATTGTTAAATCACAAAAAATACATTTCCAAAAATGGAATTTCACAAACTTTCTAGGAAATTATTTTTAAAAATTCAAAAAAAAAAATTATCTATTGGGCTGAAATGGCCCAAACAGAATGCAGTTTGTAAGTTCCAAGGGTTCCAAATAGCAAAGGTTTAAAAAATCATAACTCCCTCATCCGAAATGATTCGGGTGCAAACGAGACATCGTTGAGAGGTAATTCAATGTTCTTTCAACAAAAAATATTATAAAATCTAGAAAAATGTGTTTGAACTTAAAAACAATTCTTTCAATGGTGGGTATGGTGTTGTTAGAGAAAAAATAAGGGAGTTCTTTAGTATTTTCGGGTTTCTTTAGGACTAAACTTGAGCCAAGGATGTCCAAACATCTGTGACATAAAGAAAAGGGTGACATGGGCATCACGAGTTCTTTCCACAATCTTTGAGTAGTATGGGATGATGAAATAACCCATTGGCCATGCCATGAATGAGGGTATTAGAGACTCAAGATCAATGCTTAATGTTTTTATCAAATAAAAGGTTCATTTTTCTAAGAAAACAAACTTTTTATTCAACCATGAATCTACACTTGAAAAGTTTGATTTGTCCTCAAGCTTGAAGAACCAATTTAGTGAAAAACATTAAATCCATGCTAGTCTCTATCAATTAGAGGTAGCATAGACTTAACTTGGAGTTTTTCAAAATTACATTTTGTAGCAAACAACTAAGCATTTTGACAAAAAGATTATGAATGAGATGCCGTATACATAATAGTGAACATAGACAACACTTTTAAACAGAAAAAGATGATATTTCGATAATGAAAGAGCAGGCAAAATGTAAGGTGATGACAATAAGATGCATGATAATGTTAGCATAGATGATGGTATGAACATGTTTAAACGAGGAAAAACATGCTAGAATCTTCAGGACAGACATTTTTGTTCTATGAAACCTACCAAGATGCAAGAAAATGCATGAATATGTTCAAAACATGTCAGAATAAAGATGTAAGCATGTGTTGAGTATGTAAAAGTGAATAAAACATGACTAGATGCATGAACATGGATTGTTTTAATGGTGAAAGTAAAACATGGCACATTTGGTCATCCAAGCAACACTAAAACATCAAGATTATCAGAAAAAAAAACTAAGACTACCATATCCAAGGCCATAATAATGCATGAGAGTCCTAAGATGGTTATAGGGATATGAATGGCTAATTAGAATGATGCAAATGCTAAAAATAAAAACAAATGGAGTAAGTTAGAGAAAATATACCATAAAGCTTTAAACTTTCACCTTTACTCGGAGTAGCAACTCTAAGCTCAGTTTCTTCATTCTCTTTACTATAGGTGAATGGAAGAAAACGCTAAAAAATGAAGAGGTTTTGGTTATGGTTTGGATGGGAAAGAGTTTTTAAGTGTGAAAGGAAATAAAGGAAGGGTTTTTAGAGGTTTTTCTGAGGGAAAAAAGCAAAACTACGGGAATAGGGGAGGGTTTTCAATGTAATAGTGTGTGTATCTATAGAGAAGGTCCTTTGTTGAGCCAAAATTGGCTCATTTATAGTCTAGGGTCTAGCCAATGCATTTTGGAGTCAAAGTAGGGCATTTTTGGTCTTTCTTCATGTACTTTATGGTAGCCCTAGGTACAATGCTCAACTAACTGAAATTTCATTGGTTGCCAGTAGCAAGGTGGTGGAGCAGAGAGGTTATAGTAGTCTGCAATTAGAGAAAAGCCAAGCATGCCCTTTAACCAACCATATATTTCACTAACATGTCCTATTTTTGAATAATTTTAGGCTTCGAAATTTGTTAAAACCCAATCATAAGTCCAAAGTTGAGGCCTAGTATGCATTCTGATAATTTTTGGTGTAAAAACATTTTTGAGTTGGACTTTCAAATTAATGGTGCAAATGCTGAAAGATGGCTCAAACTGGGCAAAAATGGCTTTGCATATCGGTATAAAACATTTTGTTTTGATACACAAGGAAACATTTGCCCATGAATATCAATCTAATGAAGTATGTATTGATACCAAGAGCATAAAATGTTTCTAGTTTCAAGACTTGGAGGCCTATATTGATATTATAAGGGCTTGTATCGATACTCTTGCTTGAGCATCGATACATTTGGCCAAAAATCATGACTTTAGCTACTATTAAAGCTTGTATTGATCGAAACATGCTAAGTATCAATACCACACCTTAGGTACCAAACACTCTTTATATCAATACATATGCACCAATGTAACTTGCATGTACCTTAGGCTCTCTAAATTACCTCACATTGGTAAAAAAATAATGGGAAATTGACTAGAGCTCATCCGTATGACTCCAAGGATGCTCAGATGCCTTTGATGATAGGCAAACAAAATAGGGTGTCTACAACTCGGATCTACAATTTTTATAAAGAATACTCATGCATTAAAGAGGATTATTTCGAAAAAATGTTAAAGTAGAACCAATTAAACTGAAAATAAAGCAAGACATGGTTAACGAGTATTGATTTCAGGTGTAACCAATTCTGAAACCTAATTGATGAATCTTTCAACTTTATAGACTTCAAAATTGATGTTTCGAGTTTCATAGCTTGAAATTTTATTTTCAGTAGGCATCTAATCCTGCCTAGCTGGAAATGATCAATGCCAACTCTAAATTCATTAATACTTCATGAGGTTTCCAAGCCTAGTTGGATGAGGGATTTGCCCAACAACTTTTCTTCCTTTCATATTACTATGCATAATTCAAATCAATCAAAAGAAAACCTAAAGGCTCTAACCAACATAACCAAACATTTTCCAGTTGTGCGGGCTCTCTTTAGATTAGGGAAGGGGGTAAGTAGTGACACCAATCCCTAAGAAAGTTGGCAAAGTACAGATATGTATTGATTATAGGGATTTGAACTAGGCTAGTCTGAAGGATAACTTCCATTAGCAGACATCAACATTCTGGTTGACAACACAGGCAAAAACTCTCTGTTCTCCTACTAGATCAAAATGTTCACCCAAAGATATGAAGAAAACTATCTTTATAAGCACATAAGGGTACATTTTGTTACAAAGTCATGCTATTCAAAATAAAAAATTCCAGGGAAACTTATCAAAAGGCCATGTGACATTATTCCATGACTTAATGTATAAGTAAATCTAGTTTTACACAGACAATTTGATCTCCAAGTCAATAAGAGAAGATAAGCATGTCACAGGTCTTCAAAAGCTCTTCGAACGGCTACAAAAATTTCAATTAAAATTGAACCCACCAAATGCACTTTTGGTGTCACCTTGGGCAAGCTACTAGGCTTCATAGTCAGTGACAAAAGAATCCAAGTCAACCCAAATAAGGTCAAAGCTATCCAATACATGCCATCGCTTTAAACCTAGAATGATGTGGAAGCTTTTTGGGAAGGTTGAACTACATCTCCAAATTTATATCGCAACTCACTGACAAATGTGACCATATTTTTTGGCTTTTCTACAAACAAAATTTTGACGAATAGAATAAAGAATTTCAAAAAGTGACTAGTACCATCATTATCTGTTAAACCCACTAGTGCTAGTACCGCCAATTCTAGGTCGACTTTTGATCCTCTACCTAGTAGTCTTTGACAAGTCTATGGCTTATATGCTTTAATAGCATGATGAGTCAAGAAAGAAAGAACAAGCAATTTATTACTTGAGAAAAGAGTTTATGGAATATGAAACAACTACTTCATAATTAAGAAATTATGTTGTGTTTGGTTTGGACAACTCGAAGACTCAAGCAATACATTTTATACAACATCACATGGCAAACTACAAGACTTGACCCTATCAAGTATTTATGCAAAGCCCTTACACTATCAGAAAGATTGGTTAGATGGCAAGTCTTACTATCTGAAAACAATATCATCTATGTCAATGAAAAGGCTGTCAAGGGTAGTATGATAGCTGATTTTTTGTGAGCTAGGCAACAAGCGACTACAAACCTTTGAACTTTAATTTCTCAGATGAAGATCTGATATGCATCACTAAAAGGGAAGATATCACTAGTCATGACTAATCATGGGAAATATACTTTGATGGAACATCAAATACTTTAGGGTATGGAACCATAGCAATACTGATTTCACTTGACAAGGGTCACTATCCCTTTACAACCAAACTAAACTTTAATTGTACCAATAATATAGCAAAATATAAGCTTGTGTCATAGGGCTCCTAGTAGTTATTAAGAGAATATGTCAATACCTTGCAGGTTTTTGGTGACTTAGCCCTAGTCATTTACCAACTAAAAGGGGAGTGGCAAACCCGTGGTGCTAAACTGATCCATTACAAGAAACTGATCTTAGAACTCAAAAAAGAATTTGATATTAGCTTTCAGCGCTTGCCTTAAGAAGAGAACCAAATAGCTATTGCTTTGGCCACTTTGTCATCCATGTTTAAAGTTAATCAGGAATCGAATGTCGCTCCCGTTCAGATGAGCATTTACATGACTTTGGCATGTTATCAAAATGTAAAAGAAGTGAAGGATGGCTTACCAAGGTATCATGACATCCTCTATTACACTAGGGATCAATAGTACCTTGACCATGCCATAGAGAACAATAAAAAGACCATTAGAAGAATGGCTATAGGATTCATTCTGGATAAGGAAATCTTATATAGGAAAAGTTAGAATCAAGTATCACTCAAATGCATCAATGCTCTTAAAGTTAAAAGGATCTTAGAGGAAGTTTATAAGGGCATCTGTGGTACGTATGCTAATGGGCACCAGATGGCCAATCAAGGCATGACATCGATTTATTACTGGGTAACTCTTGAAAGGAACTATATCAACTATGCTAAATGTCACAAGTGCTAAATTTATACGGACAAATCAATGTCTTGCCCTCACCATTTCATGTCATGATAGCCCTATGATCATTCTCTACATGGGAAAAGGATATGATTGGGCCCATCACCCTAAAGTTTTTGACGAACATTAGTTTATCCTAATGGTGATTGCTTAATTCACTAAATGGGTAGAGGTGGCTTTGTATGCCAATGTTATTAAGTTAATTGTCTGCAAGTTTGTAAAATAGGATATCATTTGTTAATATATACTTCCTAAACAAATCATCACGAACATCGCTTGTAACTTAAAAGGCACCATGATGTAAGCAATATGTTTCTAATTCAAGACCCATTATCATAATTTAGTGCCATATCACCTAACAATGAATAAGGCAATTAAGGTGGCCAACATAAACATCAAGAAAATAGCTGAGAAAATGGCTAAGACATATAAAGATTGGCATGAAAAGCTTATGCATATTGAATGTCAATCTAAACTTCCACAAGTGCTACTTTATTCTCCCTAGTCAATGGGATTAAAGCCATCCTACCTATCGAAGTTGATATCCCCTCTCTAAAAGTTTTGATAAAGGCTAAACTCAAAAAAGCCAAATGGGTCAGGGACAGATATGATCAGCTGAACCTTATCAAAGAAAAATGGATGAAGCTATCTATCATAGTTAAATGTATCAAAAGCACATGATTAAGGCCCATGATAAAAAGGTCTACCTTAGTAGTTTCACAAAAAAAAGCAAGTGCTAAAGAAAATCTACTCTATCTATAAGGATGCCTAAGGTAAATGGACCCTAAATTAGGAAGCACCATATTTATTTAAATAGGCTTTCTTTATAGGATTCTTTTTCCTTATAGAAACGGATAGCAATAACTTGCCTAGTCTAGTCAATTTAGACTTTGTTAAGAAATACTATGCTTGAAGGATGAAAACCTGAAAGGGCATCTTTAGTCAAGGAAAAATAACAAATAAAAAACAAAAGACAAAAAAGAAAACAATAAAAAATAAGGTCTTAGATGAAAACTTAAAAGGGTATTTGGGTGGCCTACCCGACTTGAGTCAAAAACCTAAAAAGGCTATGCAAGAGACTTAACTTTAACCTGACCAAAGCTTTAACTGAATCAGATCTAAGCTAAATAACAATCAGAAAAAGGCTTAGTTAAACCTCACCCAACCATAGCCATATCAAATCAAACTTAGCCTTGCCTTGGTTAAACCAAGTTGAGGCTCTAAGCAAATCAAACCTTAGCCAAATTAGGGTTAGACCTCACCTAAACCTAACCTGAGTTTGAAAGAATAAAGAAGCAAACACCTAAGTTAGGGGCATTTGCAAAATGGCATAGGGTTTTGAAAAAGATCTTAAAATGCATCAAAGAAATGTTCATGTCATGATTGTCAGGGATATCAATTGCCAAAAGATCAATTTATTGTCATTCTACTCTTTGTTTGTTAAATACAAATTAAATTATATCATTTTTTTTCATGAATGAAATATTATCTTGTTTCTTTTTAACTCCTTTTGCTTCACATTTGCATTACATTATGATTGCTATTCAATTGATAATACTTGATAATTGAATGAAATTCATGTATTGATTTCTTGATATTACATCAAAAAAACAAAGAGAGCATAAATAACTCTATCCATACTTTGATTGCCAATATTATAAATCGTGAACATATGTTAAATTGTTTTGGCCTCTCAAAGTCATCAGTCATGAAAAACTATTAAAACCAACATAAGCTACATCCCAGTTAAAAACCCAGTCAAGACTCAAACACTAACAAAACCAATTAAGACACATAAGTAGTCACCCAGTCCTTAAACTTTTAATAAAAACCATTGACCCTGTCAAAAAAATCACTAAATATTTTGGGTAAAAAACATGACCATCCAAAATATCACCCTATCAAAAGAGCCCATCTGGCACCCAAAGTTAGGAAAATGATCATCCAAACATTGAATCCTTCATGAGAGTCAAGATCGCAAAGCCCATCAAGTCCAAAATCAATACCTCGAACTGTGGCATTAAGGAAATGGTTGTCAAGATTCCCAATCGAAAAGAAAACTTTTGATGTCTGTTCCTATATTAGACTTTATGTCATGATCATGAAGTCATATTAGCAAGAAACTTGCACTCGCATTATCATATCATGCATCCTTATAGGCATCAAATAACATCATCTAGTCAGCATCACCTCAAGTATAATTTTTTAAGCTTGAAAGAATTCCCTATTAAGAATCTTTAACATTGAAAATTGATAAATCAAAGGGTCACTTGGCTAAGACCCTTATCTCTCGAAGGTATCACAAAAAGTCGAATGGTGCTAATAGGTCAGACCCAGCTAACTAGCCATTATTAAGAAGTTACGTCAAGAACTTTTATCAAGAACTTTTCTCTAGAAATTTTTTCTAAAGACTAATATTGCTAGAATTTCATAATCTAACTCATTAGCATCCCTATCAAGAACCTTTGTCGAGAACTTTTGTCAAGAAACCTCTATCAAGAAATCCTTTCTAAAGACTAATGTTACTGGAATTTCGTAATCTAGCTTATTAGCATTCCTGTCAAGAACCCTTGTCAAGAACTTATGTCAGGAACTTTTGTCAAGAACCTCTATCAAGAAATCTTATCAAAGTCTAACATTGCTGGTTGTGATTTGGCAAATTAGCATTTCGTCATTTTAAAGTCAAACCTAAGGATAAATCAAGCTTAGGATCATAGTCTAAGCCTTTCATCCAAAAACTTAACAAGTCAAACGTAGGGATGGGTCGAGCCTAGGATCACAGTTAGGTTTTTATCCACAACCATTCTTTTTCATTAATTTTTGTTAGAAATTAAAATCGTCTCCATTATCATGTCCATCTCGGTGAAATTTAATATGGCATTATTTCTTATTAGCATTCCTGTCAAGAACTCTTGTCAAGAACTTATGTCAGGAACTTTTGTCAAGAACCACTGTCAAGAAATCTTATCAAAGTCTAACATTGCTGGTTGTGATTTGGCACATTAGCATTTCATCATTTTAAAGTCGAACCTAAGGATAAATCAAGCTTAGGATCATAGTCTAAGCCTTTCATCCAAAAACTTAACAAGTCAAACGTAGGGATAGGTCGAGCCTAGGATCGCAATTAGGTTTTTATCCACAACCATTCTTTTTCATTAATTTTTGTTAGAAATTAAAATCGTCACCAATATCATGTCCATCTCGGTGAAATTTAATATGGCATTATTTCTTTCAAAACACTCAAAAAATATTATTTCATCACAAGATAAAATAGTGGCCATTTATCTTTGCCTTATTCTTGATACTCAAAAATAACCAAAGAGGGGTAGTTGTAACACCAAATTTTATCCGTATAGTTTTTGGGTCACTCATTATTGGGAATGGTTTAATTAATCAGGACCCTTTTAATTTGGGTTTATTGGATCCAGATAAATTTGGCCTAGTTCATTTTAATTTCAATTTATTTTGAAAAATACCAATAAAAAAATTAAATAAAGATCCTTGTGAATAGGATTGCTTGTGACCTACACAAAAAAGCGTAAATTTTTTTAATAAATAAGAAAACAAAAGAAAAAAAATAACAAAATAAAAAGGGAATAGCTTGGGTTCCAAACCTAAGCCACCCTTATCAATGGGTCACTTGTGATCCACATGCCAAGCTTGTGTTTTTGTCATAAAGTGACAAAAACAAATGAAAATACAGAAAAAAGAAGAAAAGCAAAAGAAAAAAAGCTGACACCATGCTCAGCATGGTAAAAATGTTCCTTATCCTCTTCCACCTGCAATGGCATTTTCCATGGATTTGGTTCCCCAAACCACCAATAACTTAAGGCTTTTCGGTGTATATAATCACCAGAGTAAAGGAAAATAAGGGAGGAGAGGAGTCTCTAAAAAATGGTTTTCCAAAATATAGCTTTTAAAAAAAAAACTCAACAAAGAAGTCTCCAAGAAAAATTTAAAGAAAACCACCCAAAAAATCAAAAATTTCAATTAGAGAGGTTTCAATGCTTTTTTTAAAGAATCAAACTAATGGAAAAGGGATGTCATACAGAGGAAAATAACTTATTGGAGTTTAAGAATGACCCAACTATGAACAAGTGGCCAATTTTACTTTAAAAGTTTAAACTTCTTTTATAGATCTAGAAAAAGAAAAAGATCTAGGAAACTCTGGCTTTAGATTTCAAAAAAGAAGGTCGAAAAGAGTCCAGGGGTAAAGTTTAAGAGCCAATAGCCACTGGCAATTGGTGATCGATGATGACAACTGGCAATCGATCACTAGTTGTTAGGTTTTTCTGGTTTTGATTCTGGAGGAAGGAAAAAGAAAAAAAAAAGAAGAAAGAAAGAACAAAAAGAAAGAAGAAAAAAGAAAAAAGGAAGGAAAAAAGAAAAATAAGCAAGTGGTTTAGGATTTAAACCTAAAGAACAATGGGTCAAGCGTGACCCGACTATCGATGCGCATGCTGGCTTGACCCAGCTATAAAAAAGAGGTTAAATGGCCTACCCATTTGAAATAGGGAAAACCAACCATTGAACTCTATCAAGTGTTCTACAAAGTAATGTCAAAAACAAATAAAAAGCTAGTTTTATGTTGGGTAGGCTAAACATATATATGTCTAAGGTTGTGTTTTATTATTATAATGCCTCTTGATGATATTTGTTTTATGTCTTTGATTTTTGATATTATGGACTTAGTTTTTTGTTTATATCATACCTGTTTGATGTGCTAAAATATACTTTTTTTGAAAATACATCTCAAGTAGATTAAGATTAACCAGAATAAGGGAATTAATCTTAGTTCATTATTTTTAACAAATTGACAATTTAATCTTAGGGCAATGTTATTTATTTTTGGATTCAAGGTTAAAAGAGGCTAAATATTCTTTTTTTTTTCAAAAAAGTCTTTTTTAAATTTGTCCAAAGTTGTTTATGCCTTGGTCTTTTTGCGTAGAATTCTTATGTTTGTAACAAGGTCAATGGGTTGTTTCATCATCCTAAACTACTCCAGGATTATGTTGATGAGCTCATAAAGCTCCTGTTACTTCTTTTCTATCATGGACATTCAAATGTCCATGGCCTAAGTTTAGTCTAAAAAAAACCCAAGAAAACTAAAAATTTCCCTTATTTTATGCTAGTAGCACTGTAGTCATGACTTGAAAAATCATTTTTGAACCCTAAACAAATTTTCACTAATTTTTTGACATTTTTGCAAGAAGGGCATCAAATCAAATTTCCAACGGTATCTCGCTTGCCTTTAGATCATTCTGGATGAGGGAGTTATGATTTTTTAAAGCTTTGCTACTGGGAAGAATCAACGATTCACAACATGTTTAGGCTATTTTAGCCCACCAAATGATTTTTGTAGGATTTTTTAAAATATTTATCTTAAAAATTTTGTGAAATTTCTTTTTTAAAAAGGTACTTTTTGTGATTTTACAATTTCATATGAGTCTATATGTTGCCAGTGCTGAACTAGTTCCTGCTTTAAAAATTATTTCACCTAGAAAAGATTTTCTAGGATTTTTGGAATACTTTTATATTGATTCTTATCAGATTACCTTTCCACCAATACCTTATATAACTCATAGAACCTTCATATTTGTCCTAAATAAAATTGAAATATTTTTAACATTACTCAAAATTAGTTGATTTCTGTAAACTCCCGCTCTATTGCATTCTAATGGCTTCATGTGCTCCCTCAACCCTTTCTAGTAAAAAAGAACATGTATTGACCCTTATAGGCTTAGATCAAGGCATGAACAGCTTTTAAGTTTTATCATCCTTATTTTTATCAATATTCTTAATAAAAAATCACCTATTTTGACAAAAAGTTTGTCAAAATGTCAAAAAACTAAACCTTTGTCATCATTAAAGTTTCCATTGGTGGTGTCTTAAGGTCAAAAGGTTGTTTCTTAGTGACCATTTAGGTTTAGGTCAAGTAAACGATTCACCTTGATGACTTGATCGCCAAACATGAATGAAAAAAAATAAGAAACAAGGAATTCACCTATCTTTAGGTCTAGTGGGTCAGATTCGCATATCGGCCACATTACGATAGCTTGGTGACTCCACTAGGGATAGGTTAGAGAGTCAAACCAAATTTAATTATATGTTAACTAAAGTTTCGATTAATTCAGTTTCAATCGATATTTAATTATGATTCTCGATATTTTTAAAAAAAGTCATATTTTTTATTTATATAGAAATTTTGGCATATGTGGTATCATTTTTTGTCACTATTCCTTTTGTGTCTTTTGTAGCATTATTTTTATAGAGCATTTAGTATAGGAGATTTTATTTATTTATTTTTGAAGTCAACTCATAAAAGGTTTATTTGCTCCCTTCATACACTAACCATATGCACATGTAATAAATTCTCGTCTAAACCTATGAAAGGGGTATAGGTTGGCCAAATATTTTAGGAAGAAGTGAAGTAACTATGCCTTAGTGAGGTTATCCTTTGCATTAGCTAATGAAAACCTACCTAGTGTAAACTATATATATGCCTTTGAAGGGTCCAAACCCTTACATGGGCCTAGAAAGTACTTTCGCTTGAGTTAAACCTGTTCCATTGATACTTCTGATGGGTAAGGATCCGGGTGCCACATTAGTTTTTTTAGACTTAAACAATAATTCGAGAATCTATTTAGATGTCATAACCCAAACCTTGTGTAAGGAGCCTTAGAAGCCTCACCTGATTAAAGTCACATTTGATTTTAAAGGTTACCAAATTAGGTATACATGATGGAATGCTTCTTACCCTTTCCTTTTTATTTTATGTTTTGAACATGTAAATCAGATGATGGTAAATGAATATCATCACTTGTGGTATTTTTTTTTTAAAAAAAATGTCATTTTTTTTCAAACATCAAACGATGATTAACAGATATCGTTGCTCGTAATATGGTTACTTCTTTTAAGGCATCGTGAGGCTTCCAAACATGTAGGTCAAGCAATGATGTTTGTGACGAAGCCATTTTATTTGCCTTAATAGGCATCATAACGTCTAAATGTATTTGCTTGGGGTAACTTTTTATTTTTCCTATATTAGTTCTTTATTCATTTTTCTATGATAACTTTTTAATTAGTTATTTCTTTCTTTTTTTCTTCTTTTTGTATATTATTGTATACTAATAAATACATCGGGTAATAATGAATAAACATTGCACTACCCACATTAAGGTTGATTTTTTTTTAAAGGCACCATAATGCCTTAATTTTCCTTTTTGGGTAAACTTTCTTAAGAATAAACCCTTTGTATATCTTTGTTTGTATTTTTTTTATAACTTGTCTTTGACATTACATTAATTTCATCCTTGCACTCATTCGCATAAGTGCATCTAGACATGCATTCATTCATGACATGCATTTGTTTTAAAAGCCCTTATCTTTGAGTTGACATCATTTTCCTTTGAAAGATGCATATTTTTAATTAAAATTCTTTTTGTAAGATATAATGTTTTTCAGTAAACAAATTTGTTTAAAGTATGATTATCAAAAGTCTTAAGAATACTAATGATTGTTGTTAAAAATAAGTTTGTACCCTTACATTTATTTCCTGTGAACAAAATCATGCTTTTTCAAAAGACTCAATGCTTCAAGAAAATAACTTTAAAGTTTTTGAACTATAATCCCCTACGAGTGGCTAAAAAGGAAAAATCTTAGCTTGGGCAAAAGACAATGGATTAAAGTTTTCAAAAATTATAAATTTCTCAAAAAATCAAATAGATGAAATGTTCTTTTAAAGAAACTAACTATGGTAATTAGGATATGTGCTAAGATTATGCCAAAAATCCAATTTATATTTCAATCGAAACATAGATTTTGCGACCATCCTTTCAAAATCACTCATTACTTATGTCTCGAGGCATGATTACCAAACAAAAACATATCATGTCCCTAATAAAATCTTTTTGAACCCTTTTTTTTACCATTCTAGATATACCCCAATACCATTGTAGATACCTAATTTTGTCCATGCCCTTTTCAAGTAAACTATACCTAATCGAAGACTTTTAGACAAAATACACCTATTTCTCTTTCCTAACAATTTATGACATTTTGAGATTTAATTAGAAAGTAATAAAATAAAATAATAAAAATGAAAATAAGGATGACTGCTAGGTGCCATGTCTAGGGACATTTTCTTTTAGAATGTTTGAAATGCCTGGGGACCATAATGAAACATATGTAAAAAAATTATCATTTTCATAAAACTTATGAAGATGTTTCTTATTTTGGTTATTCAAAGCCTAGAACATGCATTATATAGATACAAGGCCATATTGTATCGATACAATGTCATGTTTTCCATGGATTTTTTGGGTCTTGAAACACATATATCGATACAAACACCTATGTCCCAATATTGCATGAAATTTTTCACCATGAACAAGCTTTTTTATCTAAGTTTTCTCACATTTCACCTGTCTAGTGGCGCTGGATCACTTCATAACCATACAAGAGGTCGTTTACAAATATTTTTACGTTGAAATATAAGTATGAGAATTACTTACATGGATTAATCCTTTAAAGCCTAAATGAGCTTGGAATAGATAAGTTTAAAGTTCTAATTATGTTTGGAAACTAAATGGCATTTAGTTTGGTTGTCCTTTAACCATTTCAAGTTTAGTTTAGTTGAAATTCAATGGGATGCTATTATGAGTTAAAATTAGAATACCTTGCCTGCATGGAACTAGGATATGGCCATGTTGAGTGGGGGTTTCTCTTTGAAGCCATACAGCTAAAGTTGTCCACCAAAGCTAGGTGAAATCATGTTCCATTTAGAAGGGCTTTAGGCCTTGATCAGACCACCTAGTCTTATAAAAAGATTGCTTGCAACGAAGCTTAGGTAAGTTGTTAAGAAATAGGTGGTAGTGTATGGGGATGAGATGTGATCAGCCAAAGGAGGTTTTAAAGCTCTTAAGGCATCTAAAACAGAGGAGACAACTGGTTCTCAGTAAAAAAATAAAAAGAAAAGTGAAAAAAAAAGAAAAAAAGAGAGAAAACAAAGAAAGAAAAAGAAAGATCATCCAAGTCTGCTTAAAACTAGTTTTTTTTTTGCTAAGTTTCATCTCTTTTCTAGCATTTTTTTTCTTTCCCTTTTGTGAGCTTGACGATCTCAAGCTTTGGCTTGCGTGATAATTTGAGCTTAAGGTGTAAAAACCATGTTTATGGCTAAATCTTGAGCAATGATCTCCAAATGCTTTTGGCTTGTTTTCTTTGATGATTTTGGTTTAAATTTTCATAAAAATTATTTTTTCATTAAGAATACTTGTTTGTCCAAATGTTTTATGTTAAACTTGATGTGTTTCCATCAAGTTCTTTTTATGTACCAAATTTTGTTAACTTTCTTTGTTATGATCTATCAATTTTATGATATTTTCATACATTATAATAATGATTCATATGTCCATGCATTTTCTATAAAAATATTGTGATTATGACAACCCCACCATGCATGTTAGTGCACCAATATAATTTCATGCTCATAAGCTATTTTATGATTAAAATCACATGTAAAATGAATTTTATGACATTTTCATGCATTAAGATAGTGATTCACATGTCCATACATTTTCCATGAGATTAATGTGATTATGACCATATCACCATGATGAATCCATTTACGTTCATGCCATATTTGTATATTTCTTGAGATGAATTTTTATGGGTGCATTTAGGAGTGGTAGAAGTTTAAAAGGACCATTTTTCATTTTTTTCTACAATCTTATCATGCATATTAAAAATTAGTATGTCATTTCATGCATTTAGATACATTAATTCATTTTCTGTGGTTTAGAATTTATTATGTCATTTCATGCATTTTAGAGAGATTGAAGTCTTTTTTCATGATCTTTAAACTTATTGTGATTACATTATTTTAATGGCATTTTAGTCATTTTCCATAATTCAAGAGGTTATTATGTCATGTCATGCACTTTAATGTCATTTTAGCAAATTTTGATTATTCAGGACTATTTGTACATTTTTATGTATTTTAAGGTCATTCTAGTAATTTGCCATATTTTAGGACTATTTACGCAATACTTTTTTTAGTACCATCTTAGTCTTTTCCATGATTTAAAGTTTATTATGTAATTTCATGCATTTTTCCAACATTTTAGTCATTTGCCATGGTTCAGAACCATTTTATGCAATTTCATGCATTTTAGGGTTATTTTAGTCATTTTCCATGTTTAGGACCGTTATGCAATTTCAAGCTTTTTTTAGTACCATCATTTCAATGAATTAAAGGTTATTATGCAATTTCATGCAATTTTGCAACAGTTTAGTTATTTGCCATGATTTAGGACCATTTATGCAATTTCAAGCATTTTAGGGTTATTTTAATAATTTGCCATGTTTGAGGAACTTTTATGTAATATCATGCATTTTAAGGTTATTTTATTAGTTTGCCATGTTTTAGAAATTTTATGCAATTTCATGCATTTTAGGGTTATTTTAGTTATTTCTTATGTTTTAGGGACTATTATTTAATTTTTTGCATTTTAGCACTATTTTAGTATTTCTATGCATTTTAAGGTCTTTTAGGCTATTTGAAGTACATTAAAGACCATTTAGAAATTTCCTTTCATTTTAGGGCCATGTAGGTTATTTTCATAAACTAGAGACCATTTAGTATTTTCCATGCATTTTAAGATCGTTTAGGATAGTTTACATAATCTAAGGTCATTTTAGAGATTTCCATCACTTTAGGATCTTATTGGAACTTCCGTGTCAATACATGTCTATTAGGATCATGCCAAAATTTTCTTCGTGATGCATGTCCTTTAGAGTCTTTTAAGTACTAAAATCCTAAAAAAAACCACTATAATATTATCAACTATAATACGAGTTTTAAATAAAATTTAAGTCAATATCCCCAAGTTAAAATAGTCCATGGGTGTGCTTTCAATATATGAAATTCACCTCATTGATTATTTTCAACAAAAGAATACCTTCTGTACACAAGTAAATTCAAATTTTTGTTTTCTTGATAAACAAAATTTTAGTAATCTCTAAGTTGTTTAGAGGGGTGCAAAAAATATATTGATTTTCAAAATTGATAAAAATTCAACTTACTTGGAACAATAAAAGTACTATCAATTTCAAATATGAGAATTACAATTAAGTATCAAAAAATTAAAATCAATTTTAGGATAACACGTGATTAATAGCTAATGTTTTATGGGCGTTATGGATAGGACATGTCTCACTCTATGCGTAACCAACTCCTAAACCCTTTGTATAGAATCTTTAGTTAGTACATAGACTTTTGATTTTATTTACGAGGGTTTTGTAACCCTCAAAGTATGAACTCTAGTAGGTGACTAGTCTCACCTAGCCAAAATAGATCGGTGACGACTTCAAGTCTTTTTGGTCATTTTGTAATGGCTGTTTAGCTTTAAGTCAGGTGAATAATTTGATCCGACAATTAAGTCCTATTCTAATACGAGAAAAATAAAATAGCAACTTACCCATCTCAAATCTAGCTTATAGGATTTGAGTTCAGCACGTTATGTCACCTATCATTGAAAATTTTAAGGAATCAAGAATAGAATTTTCCTTGTAAGTGTGACTCACTGAGCTACCTAATTTATTGGTTAGGGATGAACTTAAAAATAGAACATGCTTGCAAATACCAAGAGAAAAAGGGAATACATGCAGGAATTGTTCAAAAAAAGAAGAAAAAAAGAGAAAGAAAATTCAAATGCAACATCGTGTGATTAAGATGATCAAGATGTTTTCAAGAACCTCTTTCTTAAAGAATAACCTTTCAGTTTAAGTAACTGTATATGAGATGCAAAATGGCTATTTTCTTTACCTTTTTCACAAATATAAAAAATTCTACCTTTGCTACCCTTTTTGAGCCCTAAAAACTATTTTTTATGAACCTTGATTAAGGATCACCCTCCACACTAGAGGATATAGAAAAAAATTGAAAAAAAAAATGTAAGGGCTAGATCTCCCATTCAACATTTCCAAAAATAAAATGGTTAACATTTTGTCGCAAATGCTAAGTGATCTAGGTTTCATAAAATCTTAAATTCTCTCTATGATAAGAAGAAAAAGAAAAGAGAAAAGAAAGAAAGAAAATACTTAAAGCAAAAAATGAAAAGAAAAGTGCAATGAAAATAAAAAATAAAATGAAAAATGAAAAGGGAAGAATGGATAAGAAATGAAATGAATTGATCTAATCATTCGTAAACATTTTATCTAGGCCTATACTTCTATTTTTTTGAAGCCCGAACCTTGTCCTATATTACATACTTTGAAAAGTCTATTTTGATCAAGTATGGGTATTTGGGCTAATAAGTGCACTCCTCAAGAAAATTCCCCTTTAGAAAAATTTTGAGCTTTTTCCTCAAGCATGATGAAAAATAAATAAATAAATAAAAAGTAAAAATGGAAAAAATGAAGCTTAAGTGTAATAACCCAAAAATAGGTAGTTAGAGAGAGAAAAAAAAGAAAATCACCAGTTTCACCCATGGGAATTACCAAACCTTGCAAGGAAAAAACTTATTTTAAAGAAATTTAGGCATAGAAATCCCTAAGTACCTTGGGCTATCAAATTCTAGTTGGAGAAACCAACTCCAAAAAATGAAATTTTTCATCTTTTCCAAATTTTTGAACCTTTCACGATTAGTCTTGGTACCTATCAAAGTACTAATAGTCAAAAAACTTAAAGAAACATTGAACTTGTCTAATTTTTAAAGAAATTCATATTTTATACAACTTGATACATTCGTGCCTAGAAAATGGAGCATGTATCCTATCTGTTTTGAAATTTTTTTGTCAACAAATATTGTTAAGCTCTTTAACCCATTTTAAGGAAAAACTAGATTATTATTTGGGAACTTTTAAACAAAAGATTATTAGGATTTAATAGACTTGACTATTGTATGTTTTTAACCCAAAGGTTTTAAACAAAATAAATTTTTCAATAAAATAATTTTTTGAGAACCTAAAAAAGTGTCATGAAAATAAACAAGGGTTCTTCTAATTGAAGTGCACCAAGTCAAAATAAAACTTCATCCATGGAAAGGAGAAAGTAAAATGAAAATTTGACATTAATTGTTGATAAGAATTCAAAAATCACCAGGGTAAGATAATTACAAAAGATTGGAAATAAGTGATCTTTCTTGGGGCATAGGAGGATCAAAATATGTCCTAGTGTGAAACCAATAAGAATCGTATAGCCAAATAGAGTTTTGATCTTCATATTGTTTCAAACATTTGCTTCATCCAACACTAGCACTTACATCTTTTAATGTGCATTTGTCTTTTCAGTGATACTTTCATTTGCATTGTTTCACATGCATCTACACTGTTAGATGACATTAGCATTTGCATCATTTCATGTTGCATGTACCTCTTTATTGATACTTATATTTCCATCATTTCATATACATCTGCACTATTAGATGACATTGGCATTTCATTATTTCATGTGCATTTACCTCTTTATTGGTAGTTGGCATTTGCTTTGTTTTCACATGCATTTGCTTCTATATTGACACTTGCATTTAAATCGTTTCATGAACATTTGCAACATTAGATGACGTTACATTTGCATTATTTCACATGCATTTGTCTTTTTACTAACAACTACATTTGCTTTCACGAGCATCTAAAACATTAGATGACATTGGAATTTGCATCGTTTTAGGTGCATTTGCCTTTTACTAATTCTTGCATTTATCATTCCACCAACATTTCCTAATTTTGGACATTAAATGGTTGCATGATTTGTGAGTAATTGCATTTGCATTATTCCATGAAGCATTTGCAATTTTTGTAATTCTTACACTAGTATTATGAAGCATATGTATTGCTCACATAAAGTCATTTTTAGGTTTTTTTTTTTTTTTTGTCTAGGCCATTTCTTTAAGTCTTGGTTCCACCAAAGACATTTTTTGATTTTTGGTTCCATCCATGCTATTTCTTTGAGTCTTGGCTCCTCTCAAGTTATTTTTAAGTTTTTGGTTTAGTCCAGGCATTCTTTGAGTCTTAATTCCATCTAAGTTGTTGTTTAGGCTTTTAGTTCCATCCGACCATTTCTTTGAGTCTCGACTCTACCAAAGTCAATTTTTTAGGTACTTTAAGTCTCAGTTTTGCCAAAGTCATTGTTAATTTTTGGTTTTGCCTAATCCATTTTATTGAGTCTTGGTTCTGCCCAAGTTATTATTTAAATTTCTGGTTCTATTCAGGCCATTTGGTTGAGTCTTGGTTTCACCCAAGTCATTGCTTAGTTCTAGTTCCATCCCAGCCATTGATTTGAGTTTTTGTTCTATCTAAGTCATTTTTAGGTTTTTGGTTTCATCTAGGGCATTGCATGTACATTTTTACATTTATTATTTTATAGATAAAAATCAAGCATAATATTTTGGAAGCAGCAACCATTCAAATACGCTCTTCACCTAAAAAAATGAAATTTAGATTTTGTATCTTTTTAAACAAATAAAAAAATCATCCATTTAGACTAAATCACCTTTTTGATTAAAGGTTTCGCCTTGGTCAACATTTCAACTAAGGTTTTGTCCTTGTCACCTTTTCGACCAAAGGTTTTGCCCTAGTCACCTTTTCAACTTAAGGTTTTGCCCCAGTCAACTTTTTGATTTAAGGTTTCTTTTGGTCACCTTTATGACTAAGGGTTTCGCTCTGGTCATTTTCTTGAATTTATGTTTTATTCAAGTCAATTTCTCAACTAATAACTTTCAACCTAATCACCTTTTTTGAATAACAAGACCCTAGTCGCTTCTTTTTTGATCGAAGGTTTCATCCTTGTCATCTTCCCGCCTTAAGCTTTCATCTGAGTTATTTTCTTAACTAATAGGTTTCCCCCTACTTGCTTCTTTTGACTAATAGGCTTTGCCGCAACCATCCTTCTTGATTAATTGGTTTCCCCTAGTTTGATGTTTTTTAAATAAAAGCTTTTGCCCTAGTCATATTTTTGACTAATTGGTTTTACCCTAGTTGCATCTCCTTTGTGTAGACACCTTATTTTGTTGAGGCCAATTTCTAGCATCTCATAACTTAATTGGAAAATGATAGAATAAAATAATAAAAAATAAAAATAGAAACGATTGCTAGGTGTCATGTCATCGGCCACTATTAGGTAACATAGTGCTAGGTGAAAATTTTTTTAGGAAGGTTTGAAATGTTTAGGGACCGTTTAAAAAATGAAAAAAAAAAGGCATCAAAAGTCACTAGTTGAGGTGTTATCGAGGTTATTTAAGCAAGCACGAGTCAATCATCCATCATTGCTGGCTAAGGTGAGATGTTCGAGGAGCCAAAAATGCATAAAATTTATGTTTGTATGAATAGATATCGATACATGAACTCTAAGTATCTATACATGGCGGCCACATAATCAAAATCCCTAAAAACCATTATTGTTATTGATACCAAAGGCCATGTATTAATACTTTTGACTGTGGTATCGATACAAGAGGTTTTGGTATCGATAACATGTTATTTCAAAGCTAAAATTGTGATTAGGGGTTAATTTGTATCGATACAGCCTAAGAAGTATCAATACCTGAGAAAATTTTATGCTTAGTATTGATACAAGGCTCATCTTTTAGAGACTAGAAACCAAAATGCCTTGAATATTGATATAAACTCTTCGTATCGATACTTGGAGGCTTTTTGTATCAATATAAAGGCCCTTGCATTAATACCCCAAGACAAAATTTACTTATTTCATGCCATTTTCACACCTTTTCACTTAAAATGAAAACATGAATTTGGTCACGACTTTGGCTTAAAAAATCATACAATCTCAGACATAACTTCCCAAAAATCATATAAACTTCATTTCTAAGTTTAAACATTGGGTTTTAACATTTTTAAATGGTCCATTAAGCTCATTACAAGGGTTATGGATTGATGAAGGGCAAGCTTGACCTTGCTCACTGTACCAACCTATGTATGGTTTATTTCTACTGCCAACGGTGTACATAACCGATGAAATGATGAAAGGTTGCTCTTTAGTATAGTGAGTCATCATATTGTCTTCCTCAAATGTCCTAAATACTCTACTCTGCTAGGTTTTGGATGGTTGAGATTAAATCTTATATAAGATGTGTTATGAGTTCAGCCAAAAGGATCTTTACACATTTTTTCATAGAAGCCATCACACTAAAAAACCTTTTATTCCAGTAGCTCCCCATCAACCCTTCAAAAACCCTCTTAAAGCATTTTATAACCCTTACCTTACCTAAAAAAAATTCCTCCACTAATATAAGAGCTTTCAAGCTCATTTTTAGCCATATTTTCTTGCTGAAATCATAGTAAAGGAAGGCAAAAAAGTAAGCTATAAGTTCAAAACATTTTGTAGTCAACGTCACTTATAAGGTCTTCAAAGCTTTTAGAGTATATTTTTCATTCTATTCCTTTTATTTACTTATTTTTGCATTTTCATCATTCTAACGGCTTTAACATGCTGACCATGAGCATATCTTTGAATTCGCATGCATTTTATGGCCTTGGATGTGGTAAACATAGGATTTCTGATGCTTTATTGACCCCTTCATCATGTTTCTTCACTTCTATGTGCTTGGTCCATCTAGAAAATGTGTTTTAATGCTGCTTGAAATTATGAAAAGCTTTTCTCTTTTGTTCAAGCATGTTTATATCATCTCTATGGGAATATTCTTTATGTCATTCATTGGACTAGCATCTTCGTGCATTCTTATGCTCATCTCCTCACATGTTATCATCATTTTTGTACTTAAAAGTCATTTTTACTTTCTTGAATATGTCACCCATATTATTTGTGATGAACATCATATCTAGTTCATCATGTGTTTGCCAAAATGCTTGTTTGTTTGTTGCTTATCAAAAATCTGTTTAGTGAAACCCCTAAGTTAAACCTCTATTAATCTCAATAAATAAGGATTAACATGGACTTAAGGTTTTTTATTCATTAATCTTCCAATCTTAAGGAAAAATCAAGTTTTTTCATGTTTGGATTCAAAGGTTATTAAGGCAAAATGTTCTATTTTCAAAAATGAAATACATTTTATTATTCCAAGTTGTTTATGCATTGATCCTTTTGCTAGAGCCTTCGTGTTTATGACATGGTCAATGGGCTATTTCATCATGCAAAACTATTTTAGGATTGTGTAAATGTCCTTATGAAGCCTATGTCACTCATCCTTTTTTGCCACAGACATAAAGAAATCCACGGCCCGAGTTTAGTCCTAAGAAACCCATAAATTTGAAAAAACTCCCCTATTTTTGGCTTGACAACACAATAATCATGACTTGAAAAAACATTTTCAAAACCTAAACCATTTTTCATGAATTTTTTGATATTTTTCCTTGAAAGGGCATCAAATTACCTTTCTAATTGTATCTTTTTTGCTTTAGATCATTTCGAATGAAAGAGATACGATTTTTCAAATTAAAGTTGTCCAACCCCCTAGAATAAGTAATTTGCATTCTATTTGGGCCATTTCAGCCTACTAGATGATTTTCTTGAATTTTTGAAATATTTTTCCTAAAACTTTCATGAAATTCTCTTTTTAGAAAGGTATTGTTTGCAATTTAATGATTTGTATGAGTCAAGAATGAATTTTCAAAGTTTTCCATACCTTTCCCCTGCATGTGCTATAGCATCACACTAAACCCAACTTCAAAAATTATTTCCACTTAGAAGATGACCTTTTAGGATTTTTGAGATATTTTTGCATTAAATACTATCGAGTCACTTTTTCAACAATACCTTAGCCAACCCTTGAACCTCTGAATTTGTCTAAAATAGAATCAGAAAAAGGGATAGCACAATGTTGTCCTCTTTGTCCATAGTTTTCATAATTAGTCAAAGTTAATTGATTTTTTTGAATTCCCACTTTGAGGCATTCGAAAGTCTCTAAGTGGTCCCATTTAGTCCCATTAAGTAAAAACATGCATCAACCTTCATTTAGGCTTGAACCGAGGCATGATCATTTTTTATTTATTTCTTTAATTTAAATTTTTGTCAATGGCTACCTTTTTATCAAAAATTACCTATGTCAAGAATTAGTCAAAAATGTTACCTTGTTAAGAAATTGTCAAACTTTTATCAATTTAAGTCTCTCAACCATATTTTTTCAAAATTACCAAAATTCCCATCTATAGGGATACTCCAACCTCATTTACCGAGGGGATACTTATACCCTGCTTTTCAAAAAAAATCATCAAGACTCAAAATTTTTTTTCCTTTCTATTCCAAACTTTTGCAAAATTCAAACCCGGCTTCACACATCAATTAATCAATGGAGCCAAACATGTCTCAAAATTGTCCATTTAGTTGTTTCTAGATAATCAATGAAAATTACAAGATACAAGTCGATTATCCCTCCCTTTTTCCTTTCGTTGTTTCTTGCGCTTTATTTTATGTGATATTATTTGATTTTATTATCTTAATAATATGTTTCCTTTATGGTGGTCAACTTGCATCCGTATTTTCAAAATTATTTTTTCAAAAAAGTAGAAGGCAATGTTCCATTTCGATACCTCTCTAATGCTTCTCAAGAAATATCCAATTTTTGAAAATTAAATTCAATGAATATTCTAGTGAAAATCCCTATGTTCCCCACTCTTCTGGAGTGCATACATGATTTAAAATTTACCTAAAACCCAGATTTATTTAACAAATTCATGCATCAAAACGGGATTATAATAACTAATGACAAGTAAAAACTGAGGAAACTAAAACCAAGTTAAGACATGGCCAGAAAGGTATCAATTTCAGATGTCGTAGGGAGGTTCGTACCTCTTTGCACGTAACCAACTCTCTAACCTAACCGTTGAATCTTTAGACCAAGTAGACCATGGAATCGATGTTTTTAGTTTCATAACTTGGAATATCAGTTTCGATAGGTATTTGATCATGCCTAGCTGTAAATGATCAGTGGCATCTCCAACCATTGGTCAATTCATAGGGGCCATCCAAGATCGATTAGATAAGCAATTTGTTTGATAGTCCTCTTTCAAGAAAAAAGGATGAGAAGTAACACTTTCTTGCTCCTATCACATCAAAAAGAGGATAGTCCTGATTAAAAGGACACTTTCTCATCAAGAGAAAAAATATTATTAAGTCACATCCGCTCTCTTTAACGATGAAGGCAGTGGCACGTTGCTGACACTTTGACTAATAGGTTTTGCCCTTGTCATCTTCTTGACTAATTAGGTTTGCCATAGTCACTTTTCCTTTACTAATTGATTTTGCCCTAGTGCCTTCTTTTGACAAGTAGGTTTCACCTTAGTCATCTCCTTGACTAATTGGTTTCACCTTAGTCACATCTCTTGACTAATAGGTTTTCCCCTAGTCACCCATTTTTGGCTGATTGGTTTTGCCTTGGTTGCCTTTTTGGACTTTAGATTTTGCCTAAGTCACCTTTCTTGGCTTAATTTTCCACCCTGGTTGTCTTCAAACCTTGAGTTTTCTACCATAATCTTTTACTACATATTTGTTTAACTTTGTTTTCCAAAGACCTCATGGCATGAACGAAATAGCTATCTATGGTTTTTGCCCTTTTCTTGATTCTTAGCATTGACCCAAAAAGGGTAAATGTAGGCAGGTAATTTCATTTGGGTCCTCTTTTCAATAGTTCAGAATATCTAAGACCGAGAACTAGATGGTCACCCTAAAGAGGTTTGCCTTTTCCATGTGATCCAAGCCTTCTTAAGCCTTATTTGGTCATGCCAAGATGACAGGTAGCATAAGCAGTCAAAAAACAATTTTACAGTTCATAAAGAAC
Organism: Adansonia madagascariensis; assembly: GCA_038381835.1. Classification (NCBI taxonomy): domain Eukaryota; kingdom Viridiplantae; phylum Streptophyta; class Magnoliopsida; order Malvales; family Malvaceae; genus Adansonia; species Adansonia madagascariensis. The sequence continues at coordinate 76,203 of JBBYHL010300644.1, forward strand.
AAATCCAATTAAAAAAATGAATTTTGGAGAGGAAAAATTAGCTTGTAAATTCTTCTTTTATGGAATTGTGAAATTTATTTTTCAGTCTGATGCCACTATTAGATTTCCTTTTCTTATGAAAATTTTATCTTTTTTTTGCTAAATTCATTAATCTTTCATCGTATATTTTTACCAATACCAATGTAATATCTATGCCAATACTTACTCCGAAAAGACTTTTAGAAAAAGTTTGTATTGGCATTTACACCACTAGGTATCAAATTGTCAAATTTATTAAATAATTTTTAATTTTCAATTGTATCGCTGGTTTCCATCTCATAATTTTTTCTGAGTCTAGGATTTTCAACTTTTTTATATACTTTCAATTAAACATTTTTTATTTAGTTTTTGAGACCTAAAGTCATTTTTGGATTTTCATTTTTTAGAAACATACAAAATTTTCTTCTGTAAAGTCTTTATCGCACATTATTTAAGAGTTGAAATTTTTTCACATCTAAGAATTTTCCAAGTCGTTTACATTTTTAAAATTATAGAATTTCTTTTTGAGAATTCACAACTTAAGATGTTTTCTTAAATTTTTTTTATGGGAATTCATGTATGAATATCCTACTTAAAATATTAGCACATGGAATTCTTCGCTAACCTTTAAAAAAAAAAAGGAATTAAATTTTACCTCTTTTTTATATATAGGATTTTGGAGAATTCTTTTAGCATTGTTTTATTATTAAGGATTTTAACTGAGTTCCTTTAGAACATTTTTAGACTTTTTATCAAAATTTTCTTAGGTAGATTTTTATACATTACTTTTATCATTCGATTTTTCTTATAAACCTTTAATTGGAATTCCTATATGATTACATTCTTAATTGGATTTATCATATGTGAAATTTTAGTTCATTTTTTGAATTTATGGATATTAATCCAAGTTTTTTGTCCTTTACATTTTAGTCCATCCAATTTGATTACTTCCATCTGATTTTCAATATGGGCTTATTTCACATTAATTTCTTTAATCTAATTTTTCCTTATAGAATTTTAATTAGAATCTTACATGATTAGATTCTTAACTGAATTTTATCACATGTAAAATTTTAATTAATCATTTTGGGTATATGAATTTTAAGACTTTTGTTTATTTCAACATAATTTAAATTGTTCCATTTTTTTCAACAAATTTCCATTTCATATGGAACTAAGTTAGCTCAAATTAAATTCTTTTTAACCAAATTGGTTTAATGCAAAGTTTTTTGTAACTTGGTTGTATATGAACTAATATAGTTGAAATTCAATTTTATCTAGCAAGTTTGATTTCATCCTAACTAAATCCAAGAAATTGGATAAGAAACAACATGAAAACTATCAACTTTAAGTGGAAAACTATGAAATAAGGCATGGCTAAGGTGTAGGCATATGACAACATTGATTAATTTTCTACCAAACAAGCAAAGAAAAAATTAAAAAAATGAAAAATATAGCATTTTTTTGCCATAAAAGACACCACTCTCATTTGGATAATGGGGATTCAATTTTCATCTTTCTTCCTACAAAAAAAATCTCGTAGACTTCTTTTTATTTTTACTCAATTTTCTTTAAGGAAAAAATAATTTTAAAGCTTTTAATATTTGAAATTAAAAGAAAGATACATTTCTTTCAAAAATCATCTTCATCCATTTTTCACTTTTATCTTTTCCACCCTTTATTGGTAGCTTCTTGATCCTTGTTTATCAAGGTGATAAAGCTTATTCCATGGTAAGTTTCATACTTTAAAGGCTAAGCTTGGAGCAATGATATATTTTCTTTGATTTTTTTAATCCTTTCTTTTTAATCCATGTAGAAACTAAAGCTTGAAAAAAAAAATCTATTTTGATATGTATTAGTTCATTAAATTGTACTATTGTGTCATGCCATTACATAAGTTGCATGTTTCTCTTTTTCATTAATTGTTTATTCCTTTATCTATTTTTCATGTGAGTTGATTATGGATGTTTTGTTATAAAAAAATTGTAGATGATGAAAGTTTATTTTTTGAGCATGAAATACATGTACACAGCTTTGAATGTCCTAGTTTTAGAACGAAACAATTTTTGGGGCCACTTTGTAAATAGTCAAAATTTTAAGGGCCTTTTCTATAATTTTTCCCTTAATTTTCAAGGCCATTTTGGGGGCTGTTTTGGGTCATGAAAGTGCCTTTATAGGTTGTTTCATAATTTTCCCTAATTTCAAACCTAATTAAGGTCTTTCTAGCTTGGCTAAAACTTTTAGGGATCAAAATACAACCTTCATAAGTTTTTAAACCCCTTAAGAAAATTTTTGTAAATTTTTCAAAATTTTCAAACCCACTTAAGGGTATTTTTCATGTTTAGGTTGAAAATGTGGGGATTGAAATTTTCAAACCCACTTAAGACAATTTTTGTAAATTTTTCAAAATTTTCAAACCCACTTAAGGGTATTTTTCATGTTTAGGTCAAAAATGTGGAGATTGAAAAATAATATTTTCCCATTTTAGGCATTTTGTGGTCAATTAATAATTTAAGAACATATAGGGACCCAATTGCAACATTTAAAAAATTTTTGGGGCCTTTATGCTCGTCCGAATAATCCATAGTCTCATAGGAATATTTTCATGCATTTTAAATTTATTTAGATGCATTTTTAGCATTTTAAACCAATTAGGGGTTATTTTGCAAATTTAAAAGGTATAAGGATCATTTAGCAAAGTTTCGCGTCTTAAAGCCATTTAGGTCATTTTCAACATGAAATTACCCATCTAGGGTATTATGGTTAGACATATTTCTTGCATTTTTCACCATTTAGAGGTCAAGTTGCAATTTTGGAAACTTTAGGGACCTATTAGCTATTTTTGTTATTTAGGTCACATTTACCTTATAAGTTGCCTATTTAGGGTATGATAGTCATTCCACCTTAAAACCCAGTCATTAGAAGCCATATAAAACTTTCATATCACGTGCACTTTGGGGTAGGTTAGTGATTTCATTTTACAATCGAGTCCCCTAAGGTGACTGTGACCTTTTATGTCAAAGGTGTATTTTAGGGGGTATGGTAGTTATTTGTAGAGTCCATTAGGGTTATCATGATATTTTCATGTCAAAAGTGTGCTTTGGATGTTGGTATTCTTTCGAGTCCTTTAAGGTCATCAAGGTACTTTCATGTCGAAGGTGTACTTTAAAGGGGTGTTAGTTATTTTTAGAGTTCATTAAGTCAGGGGGATACTTTCACGTCAAAGGTGTACTTTAGGGAAAATTTTGGTCTCCTTGACCAAAATTGAAGCTTTTAGGTCTATTTCTACATAATACTGTTGAAACAGAGTCATAGAAATTTGTTTTTCATTAACAAAATCAATGTTTTTAAAAAAATCAAGGCAACAACTCTGACTTAAGTTGGTATATAGATCTCCCAGTATTTGGGATGGATTTCATAGGTCATTTTAATAACGAGATATCCTTTTTGAAACAAGTAAAAATTAGGGTTTTTCCTAATTTAATGAAACAAAACTTTGCATTTATCTAATTTTATCATGCGATGTATGAATAACATTTTGATTTAAAAATATATATAAACCCAATTTTCTTAAACATAATAATAAACTAGGTTAAAAAGTTTTTGAAGTACAAGAATTATAATTAAATAATGAATATTGAAATAAAATAAAAATCAATATTTAAATTAACAAGTAATTAAAAGTATCGATTTTTAAATGTCATGAGATATCAATCATTACTTGTGATTGTAATCAACTCTCAACCCTTTTACATGATCTTTGGTATGAACGTGGACCTTAGAGTTTGTTTTCAATGGTTTTGTAAACCTTACAACATGAACTCTGATAAGTGACCTATGTCACCTAGCCAAAACTAGATTGGTGGTGAATCTAGGTTAAATGGTTGTTTCATAGCAACTATTATGGTTAGGTCTAGTGAACAATTCACCTTGATGACTTAGTCTCCAAATATAAACAAAAAAATTAAAAAAATGAGGGACTCACTTGTTTTTAAGTTCAATGGGTTGAAATTTACCTCCCGGCCACATTGCAACACCCAAGTACTTTTATTTTCAAGCTTAAGGTTTTGTCTGAGTTACCAGAGTCTTTCAAGTGTTGGTTTCACCTACATCATAGGTATTCTTTGTTTTAAGTCAAATCTTCTTTCCAAGAAGTAGGTCGAGTCTGGGAACAAAGTCCACATCTTTTCTAGAAGTAGGTTGAACCTAAGAATGAAGTCTAGGTATTTTTTTAAGTTAAATATGCTTTCCAAGAAGTAGGTGAAGCCCGAGGATGAAGTCTAAGTCTTTTTCTTTAAAGTCTAATCTATTTTCCAAAAATAAGCTCGAGCCTAGGAATGAAGTACAAGTCTTTTGTTTTTAAGTCAAATTTACTTTTCGAAAAATAGGTCGAGTTGGGAATAAGGTCCTGGTCTTTTTCTTTTAAGTTGAATGTGCTTTCATGAAGTAGGTTGAGCCTATGAATGAAGTCTAGATATATTTTTTTATTCAAAGTCTACTTTCAGAGAAGTAGGTCGAGCCTAGGAATAAGGTCCAAGTATATTTCTTTTAACTCAAATTCTCTTTCCAAGAAGTAGGTCAAGCTTAGGAATGAAGTCTAGGTATTTTTACTTTTTTAAGTCGAATTTACTCTTAGAAATAGGTCAAGCCTGAGATCAAACTCTAGGTTTTCTACTTTTCTTATCCAAATCAAACTTAGGGATAGGTTGAGCCTAGGAATGAAGTCTATGTCTTTATCTCAACCTATTTAATTATTTTTTTAAAGTCAAAATCGTTACCATAGTATCATGTCCATCTTAGTGAAATTTTAATTTGAGTCTTTTCTTCTTTTTGAGGAACTCAAAGGGGCATCATTTTACCACGAACAAAATTATGGTTATTTGTCTTTGCCTTGTTCTTAATACTCAACCACAGCCAAAGAGGGACAACTGTAGACACCTTTTTGTTCAGACCTTCGTTAAAGCATTTTGAGGCATCATTGGAACTAAATATGCAAGCATGGATCAATGTCTTATCACTCTTAGCTAAAGTAAAGTGTTTGGAGAGCCAAAGGAAAGCAAAATTCATATTGTTGACCAAAAGTATTGACACTCTACCTTGTTGTATTGATACAATGGCTTGAAAGCCACGTGAATGTATCAATACACTCACTAATGCATGACATACTACATCTTAGTGTTATATTGATATGAGGCTTGGTAGTAGCTAAAATTATGATTTTGAATTAAAATTATGGATACATTTTACCTGTTTCGATACACTAGCTGAATGAATTGATACATTTCCCATATGTATCGATACATTGAGACATTTTTGCTTGATTCAAAACATTAATTTGCTCACATTTTTTGTTCAAAAAATGATGTAAATCTAGGCCAAGCCTTATGAAAAATTATTGTAGACTTTTTATTGGGTTAATGCAATTTTTTATAGCCATTGAGCTTAGAAAATGGGAAATTTTGAGGTGTAACTTGATTAAAATCAAGATTAATCTAGGATTTTCATAAGTGATCAGCCAATGTAATTGCTTCTTAGTATTTAAAGGTGATATTTAAGTTAATTAAAATTTGAAAGCATACTCCATAGTACTAGGTGAGTCATCATTTGTAAAAGAAAAAAAAATCAAATATGCCTCCATTGCCTAAAGTTTTAGTTACCCATCTTTCGCATCTACAAAAGATGAGAATTAGCTATTATTAAGGTATTCATTTTTAGCTAAAAAGCTTCCAGCCACCAAAGCCAACGAAAATAGAAAGCAAAAAGAAAAAAGGGCAAAAAAAAAGGACTATAAGGAGCTAGTTATGGGATTCCAAAGGCAAAAGCAAAAAGGATTTTGAAGCTTTATTAGTATATTCCTATCTTATTGTCTTTACTTTCTTAGGTTTCTAAATATTCTTCATGCCATTTAGTAAGCCTTTATGATGAAACCATGAACCCAGCTAGGATAAATGCATTTTTCTTGATGATGTTTTGTTTAATCATGTATTTGGTGATCTTTTGATGATAAAAATCCCTTATTTTTTCTTATTGATTTTTAGTTAGTCCCTATTTTATTATTGTTGCTTCATTTTCAAGCTTAATCAATGCTAATACATGTTCATGAAAGATGCGTTGTGTTATCTATGTTGTGGTTGCATTTTGAGTATGTATTGTTCTAAAAAATGCCTTAATAATGCTTGTTTCATGTAGTTGATGCTGGATTTTTTTTATATGATGTTTGTTCATCGTATGTTTATAAAAATGCTTGTTTGATGTGTTATTCTTGTGCACCAAAACTATTTTGAAAAACCACACTAAGTCAAGATTAACCACAAATAATGAGGATTAATCTTGATTTATTATTTTCAACATGCTTGTGCCCCAAAAGGAAAATTTCTGCAAAAGCACATAACTCCAAGAATGTTCACTACTTGACACCATTTTTAATACCTTTTATGAATTTTGACTTCATTTAAAAGAAATAACAAAATGGTACCCTTAGACTAAATTTAGGAAATCATAAGTTTGAAAACAACACGAATAATCACTTTATTTAATTCAACTTGGAAGCTTTAATGTGAATCACTAGGGACCTTTTATAGGACACTCCTAGACTTGTTGACAAACTAAATATGACTTCTGAAATCAATTCTGAGGCATCCAAATGCCTCGAAATAATGGACACTAAAACTTAAAGAGACTTTAAAACAATGGACAAATTCGACCTTTCAAGCTCCCTAAACTTATTCAAATTATTTCTATCACATAAAATTACTAAATTAAATTCTCTGAATGCTGACTCACTATACTTCAACATAAGAATACTCAAAAAATGCAAAAAATTATTTTCACTATCACAAAAACATGACTGCGTCATTTAGTGTGTTTGACCAGCCTGCCTTTTGGATTTTTTTTCTAATTTGTTTGGAATACCCAATAGACTAGCCATACAAGCTAGGAAAGTATTCACTCTACTTTAATCTAAAAATATGAGAAAAATAGATAAAAATGATTATCCTTATAAAATAGTTCAGATACTAATCAAGCACAGAAACAAAGCCATACAAACAGCTTAAGTTTCAGGATTTTTTTTATATTCATCCGATCATAAAATCAAACATTTCAAAAGCCTATTCTATAGCCCGATCATTAAGGATTACATGAAAAATACAAATAAACCCTAAACCCTAAAACCTACTCAAAATATTTCTTTTCTATGAGACTACCATGCTAGACTACAATAGTAGCGCTGACACATCTCGTGATCACAAAGCCTTTTGTCAAACTTTTATAACATGTTTCTAGACATTTGAATATCCAGCAATGAAGCCAAATAGACTCTATGAATGTGCTATATGAGGAAATAACAAACACCTTTAAGTACCATGACCTAGAACTATGTTTTCCTACCTAGGCAATATGCTTGGGAGTCACACAAGTGTCTCCACTTTTATCACTTTTATTCATTATCATTTGTTCTTAACAGGTGGGAGGCACACCAATGCCACTCACTTGTTTGCTGTAACCAACAACCAAGTGACACTAAACATTACATTTTAACTCATCTAAACATCATCTAATGACCTATATTAAGGCTCATCCAGTTTAGACTTAACAAAACATGTTTTAACATTTAAAAAATATTTTTATTTGCTCCAAATCAACTTTAAACCAAGCTATTTTATTAAATATCTCCAAGTTGTTTAAGAGTGAACTTATTAAACAAAACCAAACCTTGATTCACCCATTGATTAAGTGAACCAAGACTTGCCTTTGGGGTTTTTTTTTATGAAAATAAGGTTTTTACACATTCTAATCACCTTAATGTGCATTTATCAAATATGTAGAACACTAACCGATAGCTCAAGCAACTAATCATCCATAAAACCTATTCTAAACACCAAATCACCATGGCTGAATGCTCCTAAACTAATCATGCTCATCTACTCATCATTTTCTTATCAATTTCTCACCAAATAGCAATCAAGCGCAAAAGAATAAGCTTGGATTCAATTCAATCAACATGATTAACAATCAAAGCATGCTTTCAATCATTTGAGCTGAACAATTCAATAAGTAAGCTTATAATTTCATCAATTAAGCATTAATTGCAGCTTAACTAAGTTTATCTCAATTTAATTCATCAAGATTTCACTACCTAAGCATCAATTATATAAGGCCCACTCAAGCACACTAAGAACATGGTCGAACCTTAGCAAGGTAGTTAGGCTTGTTTAAACACTCTTTTAAGTTCAGGAACCTTGAATTTCATCACTTCACATTTGAATCAAGTTTTAATGACCTAGGTTTTACCTTAAACTAGCTTAAATTAACAAGATTATGCAAAAGTAAACCAATTAAACACTAGATCATCCTAACCTAAGCTAGCTACTAAGTTTCTCCATTTTCCTCATGTTCGAACAACTTACATAAGCTAGAATATCGTGATTTCATCATTTAAACTTCAAAATTTCAGCTTAATATCATTAGATCCTAGCTCAACTAAGTTTAAATCACTAAGATCTGATGAAATAATGTTGGCCAAAACCTAGATCTAAAAAAAAAATTATCTTGTTGCAACAACTCATTTTGCCTATTAATCATGATTCAAGCTAGATTTTAACAATTGATCATATAATCATGCTTCAAATAATACGAAATCAAGTGAACCATAGCTCAAATCAAGATCAAAGCACAAGATCATCATAAATCACAATGGTCGAATGCTAGAGAACATGGAACAAGCTTGGCTGAATCATGTTTATGCATCAAGAAGCATGAAAACATTTAAATCATGAAATTGAATTGAAATTAAAAAGAAAAGTTAAAAATTATGCCTAACTCTGAGCTTGATCTTCTCCTAAAACTGATGAGAGCTTAAGAGAAAAAATGAATATTCTAGATCTTCTAAAATTTTATAAGTATTTAAGGTTATGAAAATATGGATATCTACCTTTATTTATAGGGCCTAAAGCTAGTGATTTAAGCTTCAATCACCCTAAGGTAATGTTAGATTAATCATTAACCTCCTAAAAAAATTAGGGAGAGATAACATTAATGCCCTTAATGAATGGATGAGTTAAATTTGTCCCATTATGCACATGCAAGAATTCAACTATGGCTATTATTCTATATTAGTCTTCTATAAATTTTTGTGTCATTTAATTAATCATGTTATGTCCACGTAAAAATGAAATTGAATCTTCCATTTTGTAGTAAAAATGTGTCTTAATGACTTTCTTCAAAAAAATCTAAAATTTCCTATCCTAGACCTCTAGCTTAAGCCTTAGAGAATTCTCTTCCTAAGGTTCTTTCTTGACCCGATCCCATTACACTTTTTTGACCTAAATCCATGTTCAATTTCATTTTAGTGTAATCAATTTCAAAATCCAAGTTGTAGAACTCTTTCGATTTTAAAACCTAACTCTAGGGTAAAAAGTTGACTTTATAGTTGACTTTTGTCATTTTATTGACTTTTGACTTGAACTTTTAAAACAAGTCTATTTTTTATCCAGATATCATAAATAAACACTCTAATCACCTTAAGAGACATATACCAGTACCTCCCCCTTAAATTTGACGATTAATTCAAATACCTTATTTTATTAAACTAAGCTCATAGAACAAACCAAAACCTTAATTAGACCTTATAATTAATCTGAGAAAATTCAGTCCTAAGAAAATTCCATATAACTTCTAAAATCAGGAAAAAGTCAATTGGGGCCCTGACAAAATAGGGTATCTATAGCTTGCAAACACAGGATAAAGCAAAAGCTCATGTATTAAATTGTGTTACCCATGGAGGAATACATGAATCAATGTAAAGTCTGAATATGTTTCCTTGTGTTTCATATTCAATCTAACAATCCAAGCCCAATCACCTTCTAGACATATACTTTACATAAAGACTAGTTTGCATAATTTTCTTTAAGATGCATACATCTGCATTATTAGGTAATAACCTGGCAATTGTTATATATAACTATAGGGAATCTTTTATTTCAAATTCAAAAATATAAAAGAATGTATTCATGAAATAAATCAAGAATATATATTATATGCAAAGTACATAATGAAAAAACATAAGGATTATAAGTTGGATTCCTTTAGGATCTTTAAACCACATTTACATGTGATTACATAATAATTTCCAGCAAATTAAATCTTCAAGAATCATGATCATACCTCTTCAAAGACTCATAATTCTGAGCAAAAAATTCTTGCATGAAGATCCACCAAGATCACGGGTGTTTTAAGTGTAACACCTCTAATGATAATCCACACAAATGGCAACATGAACCTTCTTAAGGCCTAAGGTTTCTCTAGTGCTAGCTAGAAGCTCTTAGGATCTCATATATTTTCTTGCTTTCTTTTCCCTAAGAAAAAAAGTTAACAAAATTTAAGGTAATAAGCAAAAAGAACAAATTTTGAATGCAATAATTTTAGGGCTTCTTGATTTTTTCTCTTTAGCCACAATAACTCATAAATAATCCTTGATCACTAAAGATCATGAAAAATCAAATGGTAAGAACAAAAGGTTACCACAGCTAATCATATAGCCTTGCTGAAACTAGGGAGTTTTTTGAATAAAAATTATGGCAACTAATTTAAGGATTAGTCAAATTAGGGTTTGTAAAAATTTCAATAGGCCAAATCACATTAACAATGTATTTATTCATTATAAATTAGGTCAAGCTATTAAAGATTGGATCAAGATCCATTTGGCCCAACAACCAACCTGAATTAGTGTCCATTATTGAGATAGGTAAAAGTCTTTTACTTAGTCTAACTAAGATTAGGCCAAGCCGCTAACTAATTAGTGTCTTGGCTTACTACCATATTTGTTAGGCTTTGAATCAATGATGTTAAACCCTAATCCATGACTAATTAGGTTTTCCTAAAAAAAAGCTTATTAGATCAATTAACTAGGGTTTTGGTTAACCCTAAATTTACGTCAAGAATATAATTCCTAATTGATTTTCTAGCCTAAGTAAATCTTACCAATTATTAATTTAATTTGCTAAGAATAATTATCAAAATGTTATCTTAATAACTAAGAATAAAATTCGGCCATGACATAGACAACCCTAATGATATGTCTATTATTAAATATTGTTTCGATAAGTCATTCGTATCTTTCTCACCTTATTCAAACATTCCTATTAGATTTCATAAATCTAATTTATGTGTTAAGAAATGTTAATTAAACTAATTCACTTAAGTCCTTCATAATATACCTTTTATTTAATTAAGTCAAACTTAATTAAATCCCAGCTTTAATCTAATTAATCTATCCTATTATGTATGACCTATTAGGTTTTCAACATCTTGGCAATAAATATAATTAATCTCATTAATCATATTCATAGATCAAGAGAATGATCTAGCAACCCATCATGACCACCTAAATGTTCAAGAGTCAAATGTGACCTCATCGAAACCTTTCAATATCCAGTTTATGAGTGTAACTCAATCCTGTCACCAAATATCACAATTTGAGTGTGAACATGGTGCAATCTTTACCCAAGCTTCAATCCATATTAGCCTTTGTAGTTCACGGTTAACATTATGAATTTAGAGAAACAATTTTTCCTAATTCATCAAGCTCTGGCCAAAGACTTTGATCCTATTACCAAAGTCAAGAACAAAAGGATACATCTCTGATTCCACTAGGAGTGGTCAATTTTCTCTGGATCACTCATCCATCTTCATATCCTTCATGTCATACCCAAAATCACCCTCCCTTTGGCATCCATCAAAGTGCAATGCTTTATGATGAAATCAAAGTATGACACTCCTCATACAAGATGTCATGGCATTACAATTCAGAAGACTAGTTAAACAAATGGCACATAGAACATTTTCATAGGCATTTGAGTGACTAAGACCCATCAAAGTTTTCACATGGACCATTTTTGGTTAAATTGTTTCCACAAAACTAGCACTCACAGGCCATCCTAAATATCCCTCATACTTTAACCTATAAGATTGGTTGCTTGCTTTATAAGTAAGACATATAATATAAGCTAGTCTTTGAGCATTGCCAATGCCCCAGCTTGGCAATATAATGACTAGAAATAGTTTTAGGAACAAGGCATTAATGCATAAGGACCTATAATTATAACTCATTAGAATTCTTTTGCAAGACCTTATATGTTCTATGGGTTTCATCCAATTATTGGTTTCATCAAGATGGTCTCGGGGCAGCAAGTATTATATTACAAAAATTTTCTAATAAAAACAATTAAGATTGTAGTAGAAACATAAAAATTAAGACAAATTAAGACTTGCTAAATAGGATCGTCTTGCATGATCTTGATTCAAACAATACCTACTATTTAAGATTCAAGCATAACTTAATCTTAAAAAGTTTTATAGTAATTCCATTATCTAATTACAAATACATCGAGCCCGATTGTTGTAAACCAAAGTCATCTAAGTGTCCAACCTCTAGCAATTATCCACACTGATGACCCAACAAACCTTTAATAAAGAAGAGATTTTGTTACAAGAGTCATACTAGCGACTTATATTTCAATAAATCTTCCCTTGCACCTAGAAAAACTTGATTGCACAATCCAAGAACAAGGAAGAAAATTATTTTTTTCTTAAAAGACTAGGATTGGGCCAACTCCCTAAGGAATTCTATAAAAATCATAAATCAAGGTTTTTTAAGCTTCTTGGTCAGGTTTTAGAGACTTTATTAGCCATAAGGGATGGAGATCATGGCTTTATATAGTTTAGGGTTTAAAATTTTAATTTATAAAAAATTACAAGTTTGCTGTTGGCTCATGTGAACTTATTCTAATTGGGTCTATGTAACTATTACTTATATTAGACATATAAGCCCAGTCTTAATTTAATTTTTACTAATCACCCTTATGTGTGTGATGTATTATGCCCCTATAATATTGGCAATAAATATAAAATAACCCAATCAAGAATATTTTATATTTATAGACCAAGATTGGCATCTAGAAATGCATTATGGCCACCTTATATGCAGGGAGTGTCTATATGATTTTAGCAAGCATTTCAGTGTTCAGTATCTTAATGTAATAAATATCCTTTCATTATATATTCCATAATCAGCAAAAGCAGGGTTTAGTGTTTATTCTTAGCCTATTCCATGTTAGTATGCAACCTTATGTGTTAACTTTATATTCAATATGGCCTTGGCCAAGGACTTTGAGTTAACATGGGTCAGGTACATGTGAGATATGTTCTCTCATATCACTTAGGGTGATAATCCTCTCTAGACCACTCATTCACCTACCATATGATTCATGCCATATCCAAAACCAACCTACCATATTTGCAATGGAATCAAAGCATAAAACTCCTTATATAAGATGACCCGGTGTCATAAGTCCAAAGATCATTTACACTACTAACCCATAAGAGTATTTCCATAAACACCTGAGTGAAATACCAAATGGAACTCTCATAGTGGGTCATGCTTAGTGTACTTGTTACATAATAACACCCATATGATGTCCCTAACTATCTCTATACTTTAACTTTATTGAAAGGATCAGCTAATTTTTCCTCCATGGGTACTTATTCCATTTTAACATTACATCTCTCAACAATATCTCTAATGACATGATACCACCATAACACATGTTTAGATTTATGAAGAAACCTTGGTTACTTAACTTGCGCTATGGTTCCATTATTGTGACAGTAAAGTGGTAATGGATCAACAATGCTTGGAACCATACCAAGTTCAGTGACAAGCTTCTTCATACGAACTTCCTCATTCACGGCCTCACATGCAAAGATGTATTTAGCTTCAATTGTTAAGTTTGCAATTGTAGCCTATTCGGAACTTTTCCAGCTGATAGCATTATTAAGGGTAATAAAAGACCATTTTCTAATGTACTGTCATCCCAATCAAATTGGAAGTTAGCATCAATATAACCCTTTACATGGAGTTCAGCCTTTTCATATACCAAAAAGATACAATGGTCCAATGACTTTTACCAGGATAAGTTTGATGTCTGCTCAAAATACTTAGAGCATATTATACATTTAGTCTTGTACCTAGCATAGCATACATAATAAATCTAATAGCTGAGGCATATAAGAGATTATAACTATAACTCTTTATGATTCCCTCGCTTGGATCTCTATCTTTGAGTCAAAAAATCTTTCTTAACTAACCCTAATTTTACACTTTTGTAATCTAATTACATTTGTAACAAAAGAAACTTGAATTACATTCGAGAGGATTTAGGTGAGAAAAAATACAATCCCAAAGAAAAATAGAGATAAGGTAGGGTTTACAAACCAATTTAAAAAATTTAAACATCCATAAACAATCGTCCCATACATACATCCATGATCATATTGGGCTTAGTCCATAACCATCTGATACATTCATAATAAATATGAATATATATATATATATATA
>JBBYHL010300644.1:90715-111415 GCA_038381835.1 Adansonia madagascariensis
ATCCATGATCATATTGGGCTTAGTCCATAACCATCTGATACATTCATAATAAATATGAATATATATATATATATATAAACATGTGTTTTAAATTCAAGTTACCAATTTTTTATGCTTAAATAATTGATCATATTTAATTTAATGTAGAAAATAATTTTCTTACATGACTAACATTTATTCTAATGATATTAGAATAAATCCTATTTAAAATAGGTTTAATCATTTAAATTGAATATATATTTTTCAATTAATCAAATTAATTGAATTTTAATTTCATGTTTATTTTATTATCTAATTTATATCTTAAACAATTTAAGTAAAATAATACAATTGGATAATTAGGTGCTTGATGACATATAAGACTTTTAATTGGACTTAACCTATTAGGGATGTGTATTATGCCAACTATGCTAACTTTTAGCATTTTTTTAAATTTCAATTTTAATTTAATCTGATCATATTAGATTTTAAATGTCAAGAAAAAATCAAAAGAGTCCTACTCTAATTAGATAAGTGTGGCATAAATCTTAGAGGAATCCTAGTCCTACTAGAACTCTATCCTATTCATGTTATCTTAGCCATCCTACTCCAACTCAAACATTATTATTTTCCTCCCATTATACCTCTAAAATTACAGCAAATTTAAAGCAATTGCTTGCTGTCAGAGATGCCGCACCAAGATACAAGAAAAAACACAAGATGTCACTAGCTTCAAGCACACCTAGTGCACCCATTTTAGCTTGGAATTGAAACATTTTCAACTCTGATTTTAACCTCATTTTTTAAACAACTATTATGAACTTTTCATGACACTTCCAAGGTCGAGAAACAAGGAAAAAAATCGTAGCAATGGCTGCCCAAGAAATCAGCCACATCAAAACATCGAAACGAAGCCAAACTAACGTTAGTCAACACCAAATTGTCAACCGATGACTTTAATGTCAATTTAATTAATAAAATCAAAGTTTAACTAATTAAACTTGAATAATAAACATGTATTAACTTGCTGGATATTTAAAAATAAAAGATAATTTTTTTTAATTTTTAAATTCAAGAACGAATCAAGATAGCATCAAAACATGTTCTTTAATCGGTAACAACTAAAACATAAGATTAATCAAATCAATGTAAGGGGGCTCTAATACCATTTGTCTTGGAGCAACAAGTATTATATTATAAAAAAATTTCTAATAAAAATAATTAAGCTTGCAGCGAAAACATAAAATCGAGACTTCTTAAATAAGATCATCTTGTATGATCTTTATTAATATTTAAGATCAAGAAACCTAAAGAACTATTTAAGATTCAACATACCTCAATCTTAATGACCTAACTACAGATACACCAAGCCTAGTTGTCGTAAACCAAAGCTATCCAAGCATCTAGCCTCCAATAGTTATCCACAGGTACTTCAATAATGAAGAGAATTGGTTGCCAAGAACCATGCTAGCAACTTAGATTTCCAAAAATCTTCCCTTGCACTTAGAAACAATCAGAGAACAAAAAAGAAAACTATTTTCTTTTCAAGGAACAAAGATTGCACCAGCTCTCTTAGAGATTTTATGGAAATCGTAAATCAGGATTTTTCAAGCTGTTCAGCAAACTTTTAGAGCATTCTATCAACCATAAGGGATGGCAATCATCGATTTATATGCTCTAGGATTAAAATTCTAATTTTTGAGAAATTACAAATTTGCCTCTAGCCCATATGAACGTATTCTAATTAGGCTTAAGTAACCACTACTTGTATTAGACATATAGGCCTATTCTTAATTTATTTTCTACTAATCACCCTTAAGTGTGACCCGTTAGGCCTCTATCATATTGGCAATAAATACAAAATAGCAATCATGAATGTTTTATATTTATAGACCATGATTAACATCTAGCAATGCATCATGGCCACGTAACATATAAGTAGTGTCAATATCATTTTGACAAGCCCTTCAGTGTTTAGTATCTTAGTCTAATAAATATCCGTTCATCATATATATTAAAATTAGCAAGAACATGGTTCAATGTCTACTCTAAGCCCATTCTATATTAATATGCAACCCTTATATATTAACTCTATAATCAATATTGCCTTAGCCTAGGACTTCAATTAACACAAGCCAGGCATATGTGAGATATATCCCTTCATATCACATGGGATGATGAATCCTCTTTGGACCATTTATTCACCTGCTATGTGATCCGTGCCATACCCAAAATCTCTCTACCATAAGCATCTATCTATTGTGGACCCATTCATGATTGAATAAAGCATAAACTTCTTATATGAGATGACTGGTGTCACAAGTATGAGGATTACTTACACTAATAACACATAAGAGTATATCCATAAACACTTAAGTGAAATACCAAATAGAACTCTCATAGTGTGTAATGTTTAGTGTACTTATTAGCATAACAAGCACCCATATAATGTCTCTAAGTATTTCTGTACTTTAACTTATGAGATCAGTTGCATGTATCAAGTTCATGAAGGCTTATATATGCCAATCTTTGTGCACTTTCAATGCCTTGTCTTGATAATACAATGATTAAGAATGTTTTTAGAAACATAGCTTTGATGCATAGGGATCTCACAATTGTAACTCTTTATGATTCCCTTACAAGGCCATTATGTTTTATGGGCTTTTTCTACATAAGAATAAAGAAGTACCTTTATAACATTAATTAAATATAATGTTTGATTATATTAAATCACTAAATACTAATGCCTTACAAGCAACAATGATTGGCTTGCAGGACTTACACTAACATCATGATTATCAATCATGCCACTAACAAGAAGGAAAACCTTAGATCACTACGATGTAGCAATAGGTTTGCATTATTGATTGTATGCCCCTAAGTCTAATCTAATTAGCTGTAGGGCATACTTACTTACATCTCTTACTTGTACTACAGTCAATCTTATTGATGAAGTACAATATAAGAAAATCACCTTGTTCTTATGTGATAATCTTTGTTATCAAAGACATTAACTCATTCAGATCATAATAAGACCTAGATTATAGTTATACAGCTCAGTTGTTACTTTGACAACTATAGAATCCTTTTATAGCTTTAAAAGCTAAACAATCTAAATATAACTCATTTATGAGCCTCGATAAAAATGTTCGTTTATGACTTTTAGGTTATACACATGCAATCCTTTCTAGTTTGGAACATTTCCAAATGATTCAGCTTTAACTTTTTGGCCATTTATCATTAAGTGATAATATTTAGCTTTTAAAGATTTTGGACACTCCTTCATTAAAACCTACATGTGCAGAAATTTAAGGGAATCAAGTTTAAAAACTATTATTGAATCTTATAACTTTTAGTCCATTTAGTATTCTTAATACTATTACAAGTGTAAATTTGAGAATAATGAGACTATAACGTAAAAAAAAATTCTTTGTTTAATTATATATAAAAAGTGGGATAATTCTATGCATGGCATCGAATGCGAGCAATTATCCTCAATTGGCATGTAATTGCGAAAAAAAATCTAATGTTTATGAATAAATTGTGGTGTCTTTTAGAAAATATTAATTAGGAAAGCAAGCCTTGATCAATATCAATAAGGTTGCAATTCTCATGATCAATCTTCATTACTCTTTTTATTTAATTCTTACAATATGTCAAATATATTTAAATGTTAGCATCTAGGCATCTTATACCAAGAAAAGTAAATTAATCTTAAAACATGTCTAATTATGAAACTTCTATAAGCTTTCTACTTTGCTCATATCAAAGTTGTCCTTGCAATCTCTATTAATATAGATATTCATAACGTTGGCATATACATTTTTCAATGCCTTTATCTTTCTTCAAAAAAATACTGAAAAGATGTCAACCCCAATAAAGTTTAGCCATAAACATGTATTAGATTTCAAAAATCAACAAACTTTTCTACAGATCTTTAGGGAAGGACTTACATGTAGTTTACTTTAAAAATTCTCACTAGAATTTGAACATCCATCTATTTAGAAATTATTTAACTCTCAAATATTATCATTTGGAGTTCAACCAACCCAAACAATCCTTAGATAATGGAAGCAAGGGCTTCCTGGAAAGATCTCCCAAATTACAAGTAATACACTTATCTTGCCTCTAACAGTTATCCACATAGATGATTATTGAAACCTTCTCAAGGCTTAATGGTTATCCAGCTCTAGCTAGAAAGCTTGTTGAGCCTTAAGCAAAAGGTAAAGTTGAATCCCCTTTTAAATCAGTCAATCTGAGAACAATTCCAAAAGGTGATAATGCAAAATAAAAGGAAAAAAGGTCTTATAAGGATATAAAGGTTGGTGAAAACATGGTCAATTTGTCAACCTTAGGTAGCATCTATTCTCTCAGCACTAGAAACTATTTTTCCACTTTCACTCAAATCAAGAAAGATTCTAAATCTCTCAAAAAATCAAAGTTGGCGTAAAGAGAGCGTAGAAAAAACAAGGTTTTGTACCAAAGTCTTTAGAGATCTCAGCATTTTTTGGCCCAGGGTTTTATGATAGCCACACTTAGCCAGAAAGCATCACTAATATATTTAAATACATTTAAGCTAGGTTAGGCTTGTCTAAGGGGTTGAACTTGCCTATTAAGTCACCTTAAGGATGGTGCCACTTTTAGTGATAACTTAAAGCCTAGTTAAAACACTTTTAACTAGTGTATCCAAGAATAAGCATAGTTAATAACTAATTAATATCTTGCCCACTACTACGCCTAGCCTTATATTAAGCTTAAATAGGTGTAGATAAATATTAAGCTTACTCGACTTAATAATTAGAGCTTTTGGCCCAATCTTGTTTACATGCAAGAATTTTTTTAATTCTTAATTAAATTTCTTAACCAAGTAAAATAATTTCACTTCATGTAAATAATATTAAATAATTATAAAATAATTATCGAACCAAAACCAAGATATCCCTATTACCATGTTTAAAATTAAACATTTTCTCTGTAAGACTTTTTTATCGTTATAGCCACATTGAGACATCTTTAATTAGATTTCATAAACCTACTTTATGTCTTAAATAATTCTTAATTGAACTAATTCAATTAAGTCATCCAATTAATTACCTTTTATTTAAATAAGTTATATTTAATTATCTCTCAGATTTAATCTAACAAATCCATCTTATTGTGTGTGACTCATTAGGTTCCTAACATATTGGCAATGAACATAATTAATCTTCATTAATCATGTTCATAGATTAAGTGCAGGATCTAGCACCTATCATGGCCACCTAAATGTTGAAAAGTTAATGTGACCTTATGGAAACCTTTCAGTAACTAGCCTATCAATGTAGGAAGAATGATTCCTCATAATTCAATATGCTCTAGGCAAATACTTTAATCCTATTAACCATAGTTAAGATCATTCAGGATATGTCTCTAATGTCACTAGGAGTGGTGAATCATCTCTAGATCACTTATTCATCTACCAATGCTTCATGCTATGCTTAAAACCACTTTACCATAGGCATCCATTCATGTGGACCCATTCATTATGATCTCTATGTACATCACTCCCCATAAGAGATAACTTGGTATCACAACTATGAAAACTATTATACAGATTGGCATATTAGAACATATTTTATAAACACTTGAGTGACTAATAATACCAAATGAATTACTCATATAGGCTATGTTTATTGAATTTGTTTCCACAAAACAAACACCACCATGCCATCCCAAGTATCTTGCATACTTTAACCTATAAGATTGATTGCTTACTTCTTAAGTAAGAAAGCATAACATGGGTTGGTCTTTAAGCATTGCTAATGTCCCATCTTGACAATATGATGACTAAAAAACGTTATTAGGAACTGGGATTTGATGCATAAAAATCTTATAATTGCAACACTTTGCAATTTCTTTGCAATGCCTTTTATGCTCTATGGGCTTCATCCAATTAGTGGTTTCATGAAAGTTAATCATGCCACTAACATGAAGGAAAACCTTGTGTTGTTAAACTAAATATGGCTATGCAATTAATTAACTGTGTATCCCATTTCCTAATCTAATTAGTTTAAAGGCATACACTAACAAATACAAAAATAATGCATAAATTACGATCTATGACCTATCTAAAGCACTCAACTTTTGAAATATGTCCTATCACATAAAGCCTTATTAGGCTAGATTTTGACATCTTATATTGGAACAATTATTAGGGATATCGAACCATTTAATGTGATTATTCTTATTCAATAGTTTTATAAGGTTTCGGATGATTGCATAAGCATTGGTAACCATTGTTATTATAGAGTTCAAGCACTATACTGGCCATCATCAAGATGTTGGTTGATCAAGAATATCTGTATGAACTTGATATGCAGCCTCTAAATGAGTGAGTTATTATTGGATATGCCATTCAATTTGTATTAAGACAATCTTAATACTATGAGTCTAAATAATGGAGTTTGGCCTTTCTAAACTTACTAACATCTTATATGCCTCTCAATGATAAGTTCGTAGCTAGTATCCAATACAAGCAAAGCATTTTGTAATCAATAATTGCAATTTGTAAGTGTTATGTTAGGTTTTAATACTATAGTGATTATTCTCATTATTTTAACAAAATAACAGCCCTCAACTACTATTTTAAGAAATTCAATGATTTAATTTCTTAATAAGCTAGGACCTCTTTTATTCCTCCATGACCTTGACTACTTAACAAGCCACATAGGAACTAATTGAGTAGGTAACATGGCTTGCCAATTACATCTCTATACAACTCCTCGATTAGTTAGGGGACAACTTTTTATCTAAATGCATCTTACGCATTTCGCCTAGCCATTGCCTTTAATGTCATAGAGTCAAACGTGACACATCCAAACCATACAACAATAGTGAGTATAACCTACCATACAATAAAAACATATTTTTGTAAAATTTTAGCCTTGAGTGACTCAACAAGCCTTTGATTAAAAGAACTATGGTTATCTTGTTATGATGGTGGAAGCCAACTAATCATGCTTAGGCATTGACTAAATATATAAGTAAGGAATTTTCCTTTAATTAATAGTTAGGTATCATTTCTTTGATTAATTGTCATGGTTGCATTAATTTAAACATACATATATCTCATACATATAAAGCATAAATAAATCTAACTCATGTAATCTTTGAGAATGATTATGGACTTTAATCTAAACTAGTTTCCTTAAGCTATTAAGAAACTAGGTGGTCAATTTCCTAGGGACACCATTCATAGTCTTTATATAACTTAGTGGTAGTTTCATTAGTCTTCACTTTGGTGCCATCTTCTTTACATTTGAATTCTAGGCCAGTCCTAAATCTTTAGCAGTTACATCAAATTGAGAGAAACATGGAGCTACATTTAAGAGTTAAATAAGAAGAGAAGTTTACAACTCAAAAAAATAAAAAGATAAGGTAGGGTTTGCTAACCCTATTTATAAAATTAAATACAAAAATGAAAATTAGCCATTTACAACGTAGTCATACTAAAGTCTAGTCCATAATCATCCATCATGCCAATAATTAAATTATAATAATAAAAAAATGTAACATTAATGTCTCTTAGTGATCTTGTGTATCTTTTTCATAAATATTATTAAACAATTTTGAGAGAGTTTATAATAATTTTTAATAGTCTTGGTTTTATAATTAAAATATATTTGATAACTTTCCTAACTTTTAGGAACTTTGTCTACATTAGACAAATTATCAAGTATGTAATTTTCCTAAACATTTTAAAAAGCTTACTTTCTAAAAATTAATATTTTCAAGAAATAAAATTTTAGGAAACCTCTTTGTCATAAACCAATTAAAATTTGAAAATTATCCTAACAATTAGGAAACTCAATTATATTGGATAATAACTACCCAATCCGACTAGAATTCCAACTTCAAATTCCATAGTTAATGGAATTTTACTTCTAATAGAAAATTAGTTCTACTTGGAGTAGGATTCTAACACTTAAGAGTCCTTTTAGAGGAAAACTCTTTCACCATTTGAATGGCCATTGTGTCGTGACTCTTAGAGGTCAATTATGCACCATCAATGGTGGTTATTGGATGTCCAAAAACAGCCGCTTGCTGCCCTTACAAGTGGTGTCATTCTTGGTAACAATGAACCATGATTTATGCTACTTTCAAGTTGATCCAAATGCAAAAATAGTTGCTCAAATTTTCTAGCAAGCTTTTAGGTTTCCCTCTTATATTAGGCTTGTAAACAAGAAAAAGATAGTGTAAAAAATTCCAGCATTTAGTTATCTTCATGTCAAGGCCAAGATCAATTTTCTTTGAAGTATATTGAACCCAAATCAATTTTGAAACTTTAATTAACATAATAATATAAATTTCCATAATTTGAAGATTCTAAATATCAATTTTTTACATCCTAAAAACAGCCCCAATTTTGGCACAAAAACATGCAAAGAATCATGTTCAAACTTAATCAATTTTCAAGATTTTAAACTACGTTAATTAAAAAAATTTAATTCACCTAATTAAATATTAATCATTATTAAAATCAAAGAATTTCATACTTTTCCATATTTGAAAAAAATAGAAAAACAATTTTTATATATTTTTTCAAAAAACCAAAAAACACTAAACCCATACACAAAACATATAACATTTACACCAAGAACTAGCATGCATCACTCGAACATAATCAATGATTCTAGTTTTTAATACCACTAAAGGGAATCTTTTATTTTGACTCTGACCATTTAAAAAGAATTTATTCATTAAATAAAACAAGAATAGACATTATCAAGTATGTAGTGTAAAAACATCAAGATTATAAGTCAGATTCCTTCAGGATTTTCAAATTGTGTTTACCTATGATTACAAAATAATTTTCAACAAATTAATGAATCGAGATCATTGTCATAATGTGCCGAATGCCAATCCAACACACTTGACATAAACAAATAATTTTCTATTCATTTTCTCATTTTGGGACAGGACTCTAATTGTCAGATGAATCACTCGTAGATCTTAACCCTAAATGGCCAAATAACTTAAAATCACCACTAATCATATTTTTGGCTAGGTGAGATTGGCCACCTACTACAGTTCATATTTAAATGGTTACAAAACCCTTGAAAACAAAAGTCCACTTAATGATTAGAGATTCACATGAAGAGGGTTCGAGAGCCGGTTACATGCGGAGTGAGATATGTCCCCTTTATAACATCCTAAACTAGTACCTATTAATTATGTGTTATCTAAAGTCTCAATTATGGTTGGTTTTAATTTTTTTATTTAAATATAATTGCCATTTTTTAAAACTTGTTTTTGATAAATACTATTTATTTTTTAGTAAATCAAGTTTTTATGTATTTTGGAAATCAAATATTTTCACACCCTTCCAAAAAACCCAGAAGAATACGATAGTATTATTTTTGGGGAAATTAAAGATTTTGATTTACCTTTTTTAAAAAAGGTATTCTTTTATTTAAAATAATCGATGAGGTGACTTTCATATACTGAAAGCACACTTATGGACTATTTTAACTAAGGGATATTGCCTTGTATTTTTGAAAATATATATTATAATCCACATGTGTAGATATATTTAATTTTTGACATAATATCATGAAAATAACTCTAAATAACATACATAAAATTGCAAAATGATCCAAATAGACCTAACATGCATAGACATTATGAAATGGTCTTTAAATCATAGAAAATGATTTTAATGAATGGAATTTTGCATAATAATTCCCTAATTATGGAAAACGACTTAAATATTTCTAAAATGTATGAAACTGAATGAAAATCCCTAGACCATGAAAAATGACCTAAATGACTTCAACATTCATAAAATTGCATAAAACTCCTTAGACCATACACGAACAAACATGGCCTATGGAAAATAACCTAAATGACCTAAACAAACATGAAATTGCATAAAATTACATAAAAATCCTTGAGTCAAGGAAAGTAACTAAAATGACATAAAAATGCATAGGAATTGCAAAATGACCTCTAATAGTCATTATGGGAAAATTGCAAAATGGCCCCTAGAAGTTTCTAAAACTCCTAAGTGTGCCTCTAAACATCACTTTTTACCAATGAAACATACAAACATGGTATCATAAATGATTTTTAAAACTCATATTAGCATGAACATTAATAGATTTTTTAATATGCGTGATAATGTTGCCATAATCATAGTATACTCATGAAAAGTGCATGGACATGTAAATCATAACGGTATTGCATAAAGATACCATAAAATGCATGTATCATACTTATCCCGAAATATGGATAATATAAAGGTAAAGCCATGGTCAAAATATGGAAAACACATGATGAAAAGTTACATTAAACTTAGGAAACCAACATAAAACATTTGGAAAACAAACTTTCTTAATGAAAACTTGGTTCTTTTTATAGAACTTTTAACAAAAAAATCAAATAAAAACAAAAAGTAGCAATTTTAGGTCATAGCTCAAGGTTTGGCCATAACTTGGGTTTTACACCTTGGCACAAATAATCACCTAAGCATTGCTTAGGATCATCAAGCTCTCATAAAAAAGAAAAAAAATGCAAAGTAAAATAAAAAATGGAAGAAAACAACCTCGGGTAGACTTTTAAAGCAATAACTCTTCTTTTTTCTTTTTGTTTTTTTACTTTTTTTTGCTTTGTTTTTACTCTCTGGTTTTCTCTTAGCTGAAAACTAAAGAAATCCCCTTCCAAAAATGTCCATAAGGTGTTTAAAACCCCCTTATCTAATCATCTCATCTCTATGCAAGTTCATCCATATCTTAACAACTCAACCAAGCTTGCTTGCAATCAATCTCTCTATATGACAAGATGGTCTAATTAAGTGCTGAAACCTTTTTAAATGGAGCATGACTTTAGCTGTGTTTGGTGGAAAATCTTAGTTGCATGCCTTTAAAGAGAAACCCTCACTGAAAATAGTCATATCTTGGTTCCATGTAACAAAGAGCTTTTAATTCTAACCTAAAATAGCGCTTCATTGAATTTTAGCTGAGCTAGACTCAAAATGGTCAAAAAAACAAGCAAATTAGATGCCATTTAGTTCCCAAACATAATTCGAATGTTAAACTCATTTATGCTAAACTCATTTAAGCTTTAATAGCTTAAGTCATGTAGTTGGTTCTAATGCTTATGTTTTAATATAAAAATGTTAATGAAAGACCCTCTTGCATGGTTATGAAGTAATTTAAGCTCATTAATGTAAGAAAACATGGGTGAAAAAATTTGTTCATGGTGGAAAATATCATGTAGTATTGATATATTTAGTGTTTTATCAATAGAATTTCTTTTAGAACCAAAACTCCATGAAAAACATGACATTGTATCAATACAAAGATATATTTTATCGATTCAATGGGCATTGTATCGATACAACATGGCCCTCCATCGATAAGAATGCATGTTCCAGATCTATTACCATCAAAACCCAATGATGTATCAATACTTCAATGAATTGCATCGATACATCTTTATGAATTTCATGAAATTAACATTTTTTTTATATTCCAAACGTTCTTAATTGTTCAACTTGGCCCTTGGCATTTCAAACCTTCTTTTATTTGCCTAGTGATGTGTTGCTTAGTACTTGGCAGTAAAGCACCCAACAGTTATATCCTTTTTTATTTTTTATTAATTTTTTTATTTTATTTTATTCATTATTTTATGACCTCCCAATTAAGTTTAGGGATGTTAAAAATTGGTCAGGGAAGAGAGATAGGTACATTTCACAAAAGGTCCTTAATCGAGCTTTATTACTTAGAAAAGGCTCGAATAAAATTTGGTTTCTACAATCATACCTTCTTAAAGACTTATTTCCCTACAAAAAGATCCACTAAGAAAAATTGCATCTAAGCTCTTCTGAGATCATGAGCATTCTAAGTGGACCAACTCCAATGGTAATCCACACAATGTCTCAAAATAACAATAAAGGTAGCTAAAATAGAAATAAGAGAGAAAGAAAGAAGTGATGGACTAAAAAAGGAATGAGGAGTAGAGAAAAAAAAAAGAAATTATGATATTTTCATTTCATGCTTTTCCTAACACACTACTAGTGTTCTTATAAAGCAGTACATTGTTCCTTTAATTTTACTATTAACGGTAAAAATAAAAATAACAAAACATGACATCAGCATAGTACTAATGGTTATCCTAAGCCCATTTTTGTGATGCCATCTATGATGCCAAAATTGTTACACTAGTTTTGTCATCTTCTTTTCTTTCAGTTCCTAGCTTTTTGCTTAGGTCGATTATCATCTTTAATTTTTCTTCTTTACTCATCAAATTCTATGGCTACTTACTCGTTCTTATTAAATCACTAATTGGTTTACCAACTAATTCTTTTTTTAGCTAATCTTATAGTTCCCTAATTGAGTATTCAAACTCATCAATAATTAACCTTAGATTGTCATCTTGTCTCTTTTTGTTAAAGCCTTATACTTGCTTCTTTTTTACGGCTAATTATATCATAATACCCTCCCTTATAAAGGATCCATGTTTTTAAGGATCAAATGCTGAAATTGTGATTTAAGAGTAGTATAGTCTTTTCAAATTGCACTTTCATGTTTCTTTGGTATACTAGTATTGACATCTTATTTCGCCTGGGCCAAAATTTGGAACATTAGAAGCCATCGTCTAAGGCAACATTGAGATCATTTGTATAAGCTTATGTCTAATCCCCATCATCCTAGCTAAGGTAAGGTTGTGAATTATTTAATTTAAGACCAAGCCTTAAGAAATATATCTTAAATAGAATAAGGCCCATGTGTATATTTAATTATTTTATTTGGGCCTACTTTATTTAATTATATTAGGTCATAAATTATTTAATTTAAGACTAAGCCTCATAAGAAATATATATTAGATAAAACAGGGCACAAGTGTATATTTTATTATTTTATTTAGGCCTATTTTATTTAATTATATTAGGTTATAAATTATTTAATTTAAGATCAATCCTCATAAGAAATATATATATTAGATAAAATGGGGCCCACGTGCATATTTAATTATTTTATTAGGGTTTATTTTATTTGATTTTATTAGTCATAAATTATTTAATTTAAGACCAAGCCTTAACAAATATATATTAAACAAAATCGGGCCCACGTGTATATTTCATTATTTTATTTGGGCCTATCTTATTTAATCGTGTTGGGTTATCTTTTAAAACATTTTGAAACTCTTAATGGGCCTTATTAAAATTATTTTGATTCAATATATCCATTATTTAAATTAACTTTGGGCCTATTGGGTTAAGTTAATGATTTTTTTAACAACCCAATTAGCTTGATGATGGGGTATTTCATGGCAAAATTGATATTTAGGGGACATTTTGGAACTTTGGTGGTTAGTTGGTGCTCAAGTATGTGTACTTTGATCAATTAAAAATTGAAAGCACATCCTTGTACACCATAACTCATCATTTTTTTGGGACAATATACAAAATTAACCTCTCACCCTAAGTTTTTTTTATTTTTTTTGCCTTAGCCAACCACCCTTTATAAGCAATGTTTATTGGTTTGCATGAAAGGGAAGAGCCCGCCAAAAAAAAATTAGTAGCCACCAAAGAAAAGAAATTTTCAGCAAGCAGCTAAAAAAAATCTCATTCTCTTTTCCATATACCCACTATTTAGCTTAGCCACCAAAACATCAAGCAAGGAGAAACAAATTAAAAGCATGAAAACAAAGTAGTGCACTTATCGAGAACAAAAAAAAATTGAAATAGAAAGGGTGGTCGAAAGCTTTGGAAGGAGAAAACATAAGGATTTGAACTTTATTGGTATATTCGTTTCCTTTTTTATTATTTTTTTACACAATCATTTCATTTTTATGTTATCTTAGTGATCCATTTCATGATATCCATAACCTATTTAAGGAAATCATGCATTTTTCTTGATGGTAGTTGATTTCATGTTGCTTAGATGTTGCTTTAATATTGTTTAGGTGTTTAAAGATTGCATTTTTCTTTGGATGATTTCAAGAGGCCCTGTATTGATGTTATGGTATTATGTCTCATGATTCATGCTTTATAAAAGTCCATTTAGCATTTCATGATGTTATTTAGGAGGTCGTTTGCATTTTAAGCATGATTTGCTTTTCAAAATGTCTTTTAATGATGCTTGTTCTTATATTTGATGTTACGATGATGATGATACGTTTTTGGTTTACCATATACTTGTTAAAATGCTTCTTCAAAATGTTTGCTTGATGAGTGCCTATGCTATTTTTGAAAACAAACCTCAAGTTAAGTCTATACTAACCTCAATCAATGAGGATTAGCATGGATTTAATATTTTTAACATATTGGCTCTCTAATCTTAGGGATATATCAAGTATAAATCTTTCGGATCATGGTTTAATTTAACTAAATAAATTATGTTTTTAATCAAAAATTAAAAATGTTTTCAAGTGTTTAATTTGAGTTTTGTTCTAAGCGTATCATTACTATTGGTGTGGACAGCAGATAGTTTGGCAGCTTACTCTATGAGAGCTAGATTGGTCCATTACTCC
This sequence comes from Adansonia madagascariensis, assembly GCA_038381835.1. NCBI lineage: Eukaryota > Viridiplantae > Streptophyta > Magnoliopsida > Malvales > Malvaceae > Adansonia > Adansonia madagascariensis. The sequence goes on from JBBYHL010300644.1 coordinate 105,209, forward strand.
ACTACCATGGACCTCAGTGATTAGACTTCATGTGTACAACATCTTGACACATGACCATAAAAACCTTAACTCGAAGAAACTTCTATTTTGGTACTAGTAGCATAGTAGTCCTTATTAAAAAATTATTTTTGGACTCCAAATGATTTTTTTGGAACTTTTTAGTGTTTTTCTTGGAAAGTGCTTCAAATTAACTTTGCAATGATACCTCATTTGCCACTGAATCACTCCAAACGTGAAAGTTATGAGTTTTCGAATCTTTAATGTCTGGAACTCTTGAAATCAGTGATTCACATTTTGTTTAGGTCATTTTTGCCCATCGAATGATTTTTATGATTTTTTAAATATTTTTCTTGAAAAGGTTATAAATCCCCTTCTTGGAAAGCTATTGTTGGCTATTTAATGATTCTGAACAAGTCTAGGATGATTTTTCAAAGTTCACTGCTCTTTTTTCCCTGTATTAGCTGTTAGTACTGATTTAGTTTTGGTTTCAAAAATTAATTCCACTTAGAAAGTTATTTTCTAGGATTTTAAAAATACTTTTACATTAATCCTTATCGAATAACCTTTCCAATGGTATCTCATTTGCCACTAGAAACCATTGGATCAAACCAAAATAAATTTGGGAAGGTGGATAGCATGATGTCGTCCCCTATAGTTGCTAAACTTGCAAAAATTAGTTGGATTTTCCTAAACCAACCTTTCTCGTCATTTGAATGACTCAAAATATATTCAATGATTTTCCCCATGGAGTCTTAACTCATGACATAGGTCCCTTTAGGCTAATATCAAAACTCAAAATTGTTTTTCAAAATTAATTTTCATTCTCAATTTAAAACATTTTCCATCTTGAAATTTGTTTTCTTTAAAAATTCCAAAAATTTCAATTTTCAAAAATCATTCAAATTTTCTCTTTTCAAGGGGATACTCTAACCTTACTTTTTCGAAAGGATTTTCCAATCCTATTTTCTTCGAAGGGATATTCCAACGTTGTTTTTCAAAAATACATCAAAACCTAAGTTTTCTCTTCCCTGGGCATGCCTGAACCTTTTATCATCTTTTGTCGCCTAAGACAACCTTCAAATCCAAACATGTCACAAAATTGTCAACTTGGTTATTCCTCAATAATCGGGTCAATTACGAGATACATCTTGACTGTCCCTCTTTTTTATTTCCCTGTGTTCATCTTTAATGCAATTTTTACTAGATTCCTTTATGCTTTACTAACTCATTTCTTTTCCTAATGGTGACCTACATTCGTGTTTTTGAAAACTTGAATTTCATTAAACCAGAGGCAATGTTTTACATTAGTATCCTCCCAGTGCTTGACGTAGAGTACCTTTTCTAAATTAATCTAGAACTTATTTTATCAAATCCTCTATGTTTCTCCTCCCTCTTGGGTTGCATAAAGGGGATATTAATTAAGCTTTTTATCAAAAACCCAGATCCAATATTTAAAAATTTGCATTCATAATAAGTGTATTACACATAAATAATGATCACTTGAAAAACTAAGGAAAATGAAGACTTCGATAAATTATGGCTAGATGGTACCAATTTTGGGCATGTGGGTGTGCTAATCATTTCCTATGCATAACTGACTTTTGAACCCTTAAAGATGATCTCCAGTATACGCAGTCTGTAAAATTAGTATTTTGAGTTTTGTAACTCAAAATCACCAATTTTAATAGGTATCTGATCATACCTAGCCTAAAATGGTCGGTGGTGACTCTAAGTCATGGCCATTTCATAATGGCCATCCAAGGTTGGTTAGACGAGCAATTCATCCAATGGTCTTTCTTTCAACTTTCTCCTCATCATGCCTAATTAAAATACTGACCAAGGGATGATCCAAAGGTGAGCCCCACCTCCCTTTCAATTTTTAAGTTGTAGCATCACAATGAATATATGCAGGGGCATGTCGCGACAACTACCATAAACAATAACTTTATTTGTTGTTTCAACAATACTAAAAAACATAATTGGCATTCCCTTTAGCTGCATAACTTATGAAATAGCTTCATGATAAGTAGCTGCATCTAAAGCAAAATCAATACAAAATATACAAAAAAAAATTCTTTTTTTTAGAGGTAGCAATTTTAGCTAATTTTAGTTATTTTGTTGACCTTTTTTCCTTATTGTTTTATCTTTGGATGCTCCCCTATTGGTTTCCTTTATTACCATGACATTCCTATTTCCTCAAGGATCAAACAATGAAAAATGGGAGAACCTTATAAGTGTTGCACATAAGTTCGTGCCTCATAGCCAGCACCAAATCCAACTATAAACACTTTTTCATCCTTTAGCTTTTTAGAGTCAAAATTTGATAATTGTGGACCATAATGACTATTTAATGGTTTTCAATCACAGTGATCCAAAGGTTTAGCAAGAATTGACTCCCTTTAAGATAGAAGAACTGAAATAGAGGATAAAAATTTTCAAAACATGCTTTGACAACCACTTGTCCCTCAATTGCTCCAACTATGGCAACCATGAATTTAATATTACCTTAGCACCAAGGGAAAAGTGCTTTAGAAGTTTTTCTTTGATATCTTCTACTTTTCCTTTCCTAAGACACTTATTGATGTTAGTAATAATAGATGTGAGCTTTTGAACATCTTCTTTTAAACCAAAAGCATAAAATCAACCAATTCAAAAATAAATTTATCTAATGCTTAGAATGCTATGTGCAGGAGAGGTAGGTAGTTGAACTCTGAGAAATCACTTAAAGAAAGTCATAAAGATTTTAAGAACATATTTCAATGGCTTGAAATCCAACACCTTGGACTATTTCATTTATGTGACGTTGTCAACCTTAACATATGTGCCAAGATTTATTATTTCCTTTTCAAGAATAAGTGAGTAAGATGTCACAACGTGCCCCTCGCATGACACACTCTAACTTAAAAATCAAAAAAAAGGAAAAAAGAAAAAAAGAAGAGGCTCTTCTTTGGATCATCCCTTGATTGGGATTAAGATTAGGTGTGATCAAGTAAAAATCAAAGGGAGGACTATTGGACGAATTGCTCATCCGATCAGTTTTAGATGGCCATCATGAAATGACCATGACTTGGAGTCACCACCAATCACTTTAGGCTAGGTGTGACCAGTACCTATTAAAACCTATGTTTTAGAGTTACAAAACTTAAAACATAGATTTTATAGACTATATATACCAAAGTTTGTTTTAAAAAGGGTTTGAGAGCAGATTACGCATAGAAAAGGCTAAGCACTTGCATGACACCCAAAATTGGTACCATATAACCATAAATTATTGAAGTCTTGGTTTTCCTTACTTTTCATGCGGTCATCATTTGTGTGATCCATAGGAAAAATCGTTGAATATAGTTCGAGTTATTCGAATGACCTAAAGAAATGCTTTCAAAAAATCCTTGGGACTTTTGTCAAGTTCAACAAAAGCAGGTATAGCATAGTGCTTTCCACATTCCTGAATTTATTTTTATTAGGTCCAAAGGTTTCTAGCAAGAAACAAGGTACGTTGGAAAGGCAACTTAGTAAAGATTAATGTAAAAATGTTCCAAAAATCTAATATAATCACTTTCTAAGCAGAATTAATTTTTGAAATCGAATCTTAGTCAGTACTGATAGCAAATGCTAGAAAAAAGGGCTATGAATTTGAAAAATTGTCTCCGATTCAATTGGGATTGTTAAATCACAAATAATACCTTTTCAGAAAGGGAGTTTTATAAAATTTGCAAGAAAATATTTTAGAAAATCCATGAAAATCTTATGATGGGTTGTAATTGCCTGAAAAGAATATAGATTGCTAATTCCATGGGTTTTAGATAGTGAAGGTTCGAAAAATCAAGACTTCCATATCCAAAATGATCCAAGGGAAAATAAGGCATTGTTGGAAAGGTAATTCAAAAGCCCTTTTAACAAAAAAAAGTCAAAAAAGTCCATAAAATTGATTAGAGTCCAAAAATAATTTTTCAAAATTGAGGTAGTAGTGTTGTCAGTGCTGAAACAGTGGTTTCCTTAAGTTTGATGCTTTTATGGTCATGTTCTAAAGTGTCAGACATGCGAATGTCTAATCATTAAGGTCCACAGTAGTAGAATAACATAGCAATCTAACTCCTAGGTTGCTAAGCTACCCATTGTCACTCCATTAGTCATCACGAAAGGCTCAAAACGATACTTTAAATAAAACACTTAAAAATATTTTTAGTTTTAATAGCGGTTAAAAATAAAATTTGTTTAGCTAAAAGAGGCCATGGCTCCAAACATTTATACTTGATATATCCCCAAGATTGGAAAACCAATATACTAAAAGAGTTTAATCCATGCTAATCCCCCACTGATTGAGGTTAGTATAGACTTAACTTTAGGTTTTCTTTGAAAATAGATTTTTATAAGCATCATAAAGGCATTTCAACAAACATATGATGAACTAAACTAAGTGAAGATATCAAGCATTAACAACCATTTAAAATAACAAACTAGCTATGCACTTTCACAAGGAAATCATAGTGAAAATACATCCTAAGGTATGGTCAAGATCAAAATATGCTAGGTTGAGCCCCTACACGTGAAATGAGCATGTTAAGATGAAGAAAAACATGGCAAAAATGCATAAGCATGGGTTGTTTTAATGTCAACAAGAAATATGGCATTATAGTTCATGAAATCACCATTAAAGCATAAAGAAAGTCATCAAAATCATAAAGTTACCACAAAAAAGCCATAATAATGGATGGAAGCGTTAATAGGGTCATGGAAACATAGAGGTTCAGTAAAAAAAATGATGATGAAGTAAAATAAGTAATGATAGGAAGAAAAATAGAAACTATACCCCAATAAAAGCTTAAACTCTTAGCTATATCCTTAAATAGCAATCTAAAAATTTTTAACTCATTTTTTCCCTTTTTTTTATCATTGATTAGTAAAAAAGGAATGAAATCAAAGAGATTTTAGTTATGGTGGCTATAGAGAATAGTTTTTAGGGTAAAGATGAGGGAAATGAGATGTTTTAAAAGGGTTTATGAAAAAGTGGGAAAGAAGCTATAGGAATGTAATTTTTTGGAGAGGTTCAATTTTTTATGGCTGTAGTAAAAATGTGGTGTTCTCTCAACAGAGTAGTAAACTTGGATTATATAGATTTTAGCCATTAAATATCTAGCAAAATGGGCACATTGGATTTCTGGCATGTATAATATGATGACTCATTACATCAATATGATACCTTTCAATATTTGATTGGTTAATCTTGATTCTTGCAAGCAAAGAAAATCGTGCATTAGCTAATCAAATGAGTGATCACAACTTTGTCCTTCATTAAATAAGATTTTTTTATGAAATGCCTTCATGCCAAGCTTAATGGACCTTTCCAAAATATGTAAATCTAATGTTTAAAGCCTAAAATGCAATACACATTATTTGTATGAAGGTATGTCCGATATTAGATGATTTTTAAGGCCAATGTCATTGCCTGTATTGGTTTTTTAACCCACTCAATTTTTTCATGCTATGATTCCATCAAGACTTTAAGTGAAAGGATTTTGACTTTGATAGGCAAGATAGCCTCCACCTTGTAGATTAGGGAGAACGGGGTAGCTTTACTGGAAGTTTAAACTACTATGTGATAGGCATGCATATCAAAGGGTAGCTTTTTTTACCAATCTTTATAAGTTTTGACCAGTTTCTTAATGTTTATGCAGGATGCTTCAATCACCTCATTCATTTTTAAACTGTATGGCACTGAATTATTGTGCTTAATCTTGAATTAGGAGCAAATTGTTTCCATCATTTTATTGTTCAAGTTGTGCCCATTATCTATAATGATTTGTTCAAGGAATCTATATCAATAGATGATGTTTCATTTTACAACTTGCACATAATAGATTCGATGGTGCTAGAATATGAAACCATTTTTACCCACTTGGTGAAACAATCGATGGCAACCATGATGAAGCGATGCCCATTCAAAGTTTTGGGAATAATGGGTCCAATCATATCCTTACCCTATATAGAGAAAGGCCATGGAGCTGTCATGACATGCAAGGTTAAAAGTGGGATATGGATTTTGTCTGCATAGATTTGGCACTTATGGCATTTTCAAGCATAGTTAATATAGTCTTTTTCAAGTTTCAATTAGTAATACCCTAACCTCATGACTTGCTTTGCCATTCTATTTCTGTTAATAAGCATATGATGAATTATTTCATGGACCTCCTTAAGAACTTTCTTAGC
>JBBYHL010300644.1:111515-148808 GCA_038381835.1 Adansonia madagascariensis
ACTTGCTTTGCCATTCTATTTCTGTTAATAAGCATATGATGAATTATTTCATGGACCTCCTTAAGAACTTTCTTAGCCTTAAGAACTTTCTTAGCTTTAAGAGCATCCACACATCAGAGTAATGCTTGATCCTAACTTTTCTTGTGTAGTACTTCACTATCCAAAATAAAACCTGTAGGTATTCTTTGGATGACTCGCTTGTTAGTTTTTGTAGCATGCTTTAAGTATTGTTGGTCTTGAATATACTAAAAAATGTGATGGTACCATGGAAAACCATCATTTTCCTCTTTTACACTATGGCAGTAGGTAGGAGCTTCATGAATACTCATCTGGATGGGTGTGACTTCTAACTTATGGGCTACTTTAAACATAGAGACCAAGGTTGCTAGAGCATCTACCATTTAGTTGTCTTTTCAAGGTAAATTCTCAAAGTTGATTTCATCGAATTATTTTTTTAGTTCATTGATTAGCCTTTCGTATTAGATTAGCTTAGCATTCCTTTTGAAGTTAATAAATTTTCAAGGTAGAGGCCCCATACACTTGTAAAGTTTTGATGCCTCTCTCAATGGCCATTTAGAGCCCTAATACACTTGCCTCGTATTCAGCTATGTTGTTAGTGCAGTCAAAGTTTAGTCTAGTAGTGAAGGGATAATAATTTTTGTTTGGTAAGATCAGAATAACCCCAATTCCATGCCCTAATGCGTTTGATGCTCTGTCAAAATACATTTTCTAGGTTTAGCTTAATCAATACCATCCTCTACTTTAGATACGTACATTAGATCCTCGTTTGGGAATTCAAAATCTAATGGTTCATGTCTTCTTCATCTCAGCTTACCAAGAATTTAGCTATCGCACTACTTTTATGGCTTTCTGGCTCATATAAATGATGTCATATTTAGAGAGCACCAGGCTAACTTTCCTGGCAAAGTAAAAGCCTTGCACAGGTATTTGATAGGATCAAATTTGTTGATCAACCATGTAGTGTGATATAACATGTATTACTTTAACCTTCGAGCCATTTAAGTCAGAGTACAACATAACTTATTGATTGTAAAGTAGTTATTTTTCATACTCTGTGAATTTCTTACTTAAATAGTATATAGCTTGTTTCTTTCCTGACTTGTCATGCTGACCTAATATATAGCTTATAAACTTACCAAAAACTGATAAGTCAATCGGGCACTAGTGTTACAAGCACTGGCAGGCTAAATAGGTAAGAATTGACCTTATCAAAAGCTTGTTAGCACTCATTATTCCATTCATCAAGGTTCTATTTTTGGAGTAGGCGAAAGATTAGATCACATTTGTCTATTAATTGGGATATGAATCTGGCTATATTGTTCAATCTCCCAAGGAAACTCTTTATTTTTTTTGGGTACAAGGGTGGTGGAAGGTTTTGGATAGCCTTTACCTTGACAAGATCGACCTTAATTCCTCATTCACTCAGAACAAAGCCTAATAGCTTACTAAATGTAACACTAAATGTGCATTTAGCTAGATTTAGTTTGAGTTGATATTTACATAGCTATTTGAAGAGTTTGAAAAGGTTTGCAACATGCTCAATCTCTTTGGAAGATTTAGCAATCATATAATTCACATAGACCTTTATTTCTTTGTGTATGTGGTCACAAAATAATCTCACCATTGCCCTTTGGTAAGTTGCCCTCATGTTCTTAAGTCTGAAAGGCATAACCTTATAGCAAAATGTACCCACATGGTCACGAATATGGTTTTATCCATGTCTTCGGTCCCATTTTAATTTCATTATAGCCCAAAAATTTATCTATGAAGGAAAATAGGGAATTTGTGGTAGTATTGTCTATTAGGGTAGGATGTGAGGCAATGTTGCCTAGCCATTTTAGACTCACTTGATTTAAGTCTTTATAGTCTATACACATCTGTACCTTACTAACCATTCTAAAGACCGAGGCAATGTTGCCTAGCCATTTAGGATACTTAGCTACTTCAAGAAATCCTACATTAAACTGCCTCTTTGCTTCTTCTTTAATCTTCAGAAGCATTTTTAGTTCCATTCTCCTAAGTTTTTGTTGTATGGGTTTGCATTCAGGTTTTAAAGGAAGTTTGTGAACCATTATATCGGTATTTAGCCCGAGCATGTTTTAGCAAGATCAGGCGAATACATCCTTGTATTCTTGAAAAAGATTAATCAACTTAGTTCAGGTTAATAGGTTTATAAAGGTTTCTATCTTGACCTCTTTTTTATCTTTCTCCATCCCAAGGTTCACGGTTTTAGCAGGCTTTTAATGGGGTAAGATCTATTTCTCTTGTTTAATTAATCTCAACAAATTGGGTAACACAGTGCTTTCCTCAGAATCCCCTTTAGATTCGACCTCATTAGTGTAAATTGGTTGCTCAAAATTGATTTCTGAAATCTTAGTATTAACATTCAAGTCATTTTCATTTGGGTATCTAAAAATATAAAGAAAAACAATATAAGCGAAAAAATATACAAAGGGAAGAAAAAAATCGAAACAAGAAATATGAGGATGGACACAAGAAATAGAATGTAAAATGCTTAGTCATTTTTATTATAATGTTTGATAAAAATTATGCCCATACAAAGGATCTTACGATACTCTTAGGCAAAAGCATGTAGGTTTAGTTCATAGCTTTACTTCAAATTACATCCAAATAGTACAAAAATCTTTGTTTCAATCCAAATGTTTGGAACAAATCCTAGAGTGCACAAACCAGTCTTATGGTCTGTTGTTGAAGCTCTCGACACATCGATTGCATTGATAAAGTCATCTCTAAATGCCTGGCTTAAATTAACCATTAAATTATTGGAACCAATGTTTCCTTCTAATTTAAATTGATGTGTCCTTCTAAATGAAAACTTTCTTATAGTGGTGGTAGCACCATTGGTTTATATTCCAAATCTTAACCCTTTAAGTGAACCATATTTTCCCGTGCTTTTTAAGCTTATTCCTTTTATTGGTGGGCATTAGGCTTGAATCCTAAACCTTTCTTATCAATTTGATGGGCAACTTTCGAAGCTTTGGAGATATCTTATAGTTGCTTTCCTAGTCCATTTCTAACCCAGGCACACTTACCAATAGTTAACTAGATACTCATATAGGTGCTTTTTGATAGATAAGGCTCAACCATAGGCAAACATTCTTTAACCATGTTTGCTGACAGAAAGGAAGATACTTGTTTCTTATCATAAAACTTAGTGCCTTCTTCATTCATTAGCCTTTGGACCTTGCATGAAACTCCTTTCATGTTTGAAGAGTGTGACACAGATGGTATGGAAGTCATAAAAGTTGGCAATGTCTTTTTTTATCTTTTCAACCCTATTGATCAATTTTTCTTCTACTAAACTTTGCGAGACTAGGTTCATTAGTGTTTTAACTTGCCCAATGTTCTTTACGATTTCATAATCATTTTCAATATCGATTGCATTCATGACTGATTCAATATTAATTTAAGATAAGTTGATTTCAACATCGGGGTTTTAGACGTTGTGCAGCCTTAATTATACTTTTCCTTTATCTTTGAAGATAGCCCTCTTGACCAAATTTCTCTTCACAGACTCATTATTCATTTTGCATAATATAACTACATTTACAAAATTCTTTAGTATGTTTCTTACTACTTGCTCATAATATAAAATTTATAAGGTGCTAATGAACCTAACAGTTAATTCTTTCTCAGTCAATAGGAGATGGATTTGAATGGCATCTTCTAACCATCTTTAAGCATACTGCTTAAACTTTTAATGGTTTTTTTCTTCATGTTCAATAGAAAAAAGACCATCCGAAGCCTAATCGAGTACATGCTTATACTAATCAAGGAATGCTCGAGCTAAATTCATCCATGAATGAATTCTAATTAGGTCAAGCTCTATATACCAACGAGTAGTTGCTCTGGTTAAGCTATCTTGAAAATAGTGTATTAATAGTTTCTCATTGTCTTTATGCCCAGCCACCTTTAACCAGTACATATATATATGTGTAGTAAGGTCTGTGGTCTCATTGTATTTGTCAAAATTCGGTACTTTAAACTTGGATAGGATGACAAGGCTTAAAACCAGGCCTAAGGATTTGGCGTCCATAATTCCAAACTTATTGCTGCCTTCTATAGCCCTGAAGTATTTCTCCAACAACTTATACTTATTTTCATTTTCAACAGCCTCGACACACATTAAACTAGCTACTTTTTCTTGTTCCATTTACTCATCGATATTTGAAACTAAAGGATTTGTCGATGATGATCCCATATTTGCACTGCGATATCCTTAAGCCAAATATGGTGTTGTCATAGGGTTTATAAGGATAAATGGTTGAGTAGGTGGGATCGATGCTATTGGGGGTAAGTGTTCTTCCGATGCCTCTTTAGGAGTATTGGTGGCCTCAACCCCTCATTCAGATTAACCTTAAAATTGGCTAGTTTCTTATCTTTATCATTGGTACTTGCTTACTTTTTATCCTTTAAGGCAACAACTAATAGTTTTGTCTATTCAGCAACTTGATTTTCTAGTTCGTCAAATTTAAGAAGCATTTATTCCTGAGTCTCTTCATGCATAACTTCAAGCCTCTTGATATGAGCCTGATAATGGTTCTCCATTGCCTTCAAACATAAACGGGCATTGTACTAGTGTTGGATGTTTCGATTTCATGTTGGATGTTTGAAGATCCTTGCACTTTAAAGTGATAACAGATTAGACTTATTGTGATATGATGAGTATGATGTATGCAGGGATGCAGATGAAATCATATGCATATGATAATGTTATACAAATGGAAAGAACATGATTAAACAAATAAAATCATGTATGCAACTATAAGAGACAATTGGATTTTCATAACTCCCAAATAAGTATCTTATATTCCAATAAAGCATTAATTACAGCCATCAAGTTTGAAAGTAATTAAATCTAAAAATAACACATGTGATTACATTGTTTGATTACCAGTTCTAGAAAGTTCAACAATTCTTGTCCATTGTCTCCTATGGGAATAAAGTCCTATTTTATGAATCTGGCTAATTTGACCATGTCGTTTACACTAGTTTGAACCATGTGAGTCTGCTCAATAAGTTTCTCCAGATGTTTCATATACCTGATTGAGATTGGTCGATTGAGATCCAATTATGGTGTAGTTTTTTAGAAGACCTTGACAATCTCTCAACCTAATCTTGCTGGACTCGAAAGGCATGCTCCAATTCTAGAACCCTTGCAGTTAAAGCTTTATTTTCAATCCTTCCCTCTTAAAGAACTTATATTCTAGCTGCCAGGCTTGCTTTTTTTTTTAATAAACCAATGCAATTGCATAAGTCTTGATGAGTTCTTCTGTGGTAGTCTTCACTTAAGCCTTCCAAGCCTCTAAGTCATGGCAAAAGAGATAAGCTTAACTTTCCATGCAGCTAGGGATTCGTCAATTTTTTGTTATTTCTTTACCTTCTGAAGTGCCACGTAGTCTTTCTTTAAGTCTTGAAGATCTTCGTTGATGGCATTTTTCCTCCTAACAAGGTTGCATATCTGCCCCTCTCAGACTTGACACTTATGCTCCCATTGCTCTTCTCTTCTTGTAATTAACAAATTTTTTCACCAAAAGTGGCTCTTTCTTGTGCAAACTTACACTTCAAGATCTCAATTTTAGATGAAGGGTTATCTATTGTAACGTGGGGATTCCATTAGCAAGCAATAATATGGTGCCATTAACTCACTCAGTATCCAATCTTTGTAGGTTGGAGTCACTGTTTTCTCTCTTTTTAGTATGATATAGTAGGCCTTCCATAATGCATGAAAGATATTTTACACTTAGCTTATGTAACCATCTCCTTCATATTTGAAATCAAGTGTATAAAGCTCACAAGTTATGAGGATAAACTATCAGCAATCAAATTACTGTAAAGCCATGAGCAAGGCGTAACCTATGCTTCCCTATAATCCCTTGAAAGGAACCTAATGAAATGGTTTACATTTGTACATAATCAGGCTAGGAATGATTCATGAAACTATCCAAGTCACTTCATCAGCATTTAAATCTTGGAACTTTACAATCCATTGATCCTTGGTGGTATCTTGCGGCCACTTCTTTTCTAAGAACTTAGTGAAAGGACTAAAATTCGGCATGTATGGCTTTAGTGGTCTCTTACACTAAAAATGACTAAGACTCATACATATAACATTAACTACCATCCGATGAAGTATGCCTTACCTTTTTTCCTACCAAAATTTAAAGACCAGATTGTTTGTACTAAAATGGCAGGAGTAAGATTGATGTCGTAACCTAACTTCAAGCAAATATCCACCATGGCAACCTGTATATGTCCCAAAGCCCTCAGGAAAATGATCAAACCTAGATTGCTAATGTGAAAGCATCCCAAATCTTTGTTTTATCTGACTGAGTACTCATGGAAAATTTTAAACTATCCCATGTGATAAACGTACTATTCCTCAGTTTGACTAGATGTGAGTCTGCCCATTACTCTCTAAATCTAAGCATACTAACCAATTTCTTTTTAAAGGGTATAGGTTTTGTCAACTTAGAGTAGATTTAGCCAAATTGGGCCCTTCTAATATTAAGCATGGCTGCATACTCTTCTATAGTAAGGACTAGATCTTGCCTATAGAAAGTGAAACACCTATAAGCAAGATTCTAGAATTATATTATAGTATGTAGTAATCTAAAGTCGACTTTGACCTGGACTAATAAAGCAATATCCCCATAATCTTTTGTGAAGATTGCTTTATCAATCTCATCCTAACCATTCTGCACATCTCTCAACTCTTGAAGATTGAACTACCTAAAAACCATTTTAGCCTATTCTAGGATCTTTGAGATATATCCAAGCTAAAAACTATCCCTACTATTTTTGTTCCTTCTCTAACTCGGTCTTAATTGTCTCAAAATCCTCGAAACCTTCAACTAGTGGTTGCATCATGGTAAGAAACTTGTTTATGGACATTACCATTCAAACCAACTATCCCAAGATGCTATGATGATGCATGTAGCAAAGGCAACAACAAACGAAGCACTAAGTTAGTAATGTATTAAGGAGAAGAAATAAATAACAGAATAAAAATGCTCGATGGCATCACGATGTCTTAGGGCTAACATAAAAAACATTGGTATAGTCATTTTGCTTGTCAAACCTAGACTTATGAGGATAGCATTCCAGCGTGTCTGGAATAGAGGTGTCCCACTGGAATGAAGATTACTACTCGGGACAGTGCAATTTGCTTGTCATCGTATAGTTACAAGCTAATGTCAAGCCATCTATCGAACAACATGATGGCTTGTTCAGGTGTTTGCTCACAACAAGATGGCATGGTGCCTTTAAGGATATTATGAAGGATATAAACATTCGCTCAACATTATCTAATGATTGATGGGCTTCAAGCCATTAGTTAAATAGCATAACAACTTAGATAAATAGATTTCATTCCCTAAGAGGTGATACCGGCCCCCAATAGGATATAAAATGACAACGTTGGAATATTATCTCTTATGAAAAGGGAAAAAGGCATTAGCCATCGATCAGACACCATTACAGCATGCCCCAATGGCATTATTACAGTAGATGACATATCCAAGGTGAGAGAAAAGGCATTAGTGATGATATTCATTCATCATCATTTATGCAACAAAGAAATAATAAAGAGGAGTGATAAGTAAGAAGTTTTTCCCTAATTGTCTTATTCTTCAGGTCGATCTAGCAACACTTTAGCATGGCTTGGCATGGTTTTGGCTCTTATAGCTAACTATATATGGTTAAGTTGACTATAAAAGATCCTAAAGTCACTCTTCCATCTGAGAAGGACAACAAAGCACCTCAACCTTAAGCCTATAGTAGGCTTGGTGGAATATTTAGGTGGATGTATTTTGCTATGTCCATAAGAATAAAAAAAATGCTATGAAAACATAGATACTTTACACCCTGGAAGATATTGTTGGCCTACTGGTAAAGAAGAGATATAACAAAGGACAATTAGCTCACTTCACCTAATAAAGGTATTATTCTCTCTTCAAGAAATAAATGATTGAGAGTTCAACGCAGATATAAGTGTGTAGGTGTGTTGGAGAAACAAACAAAACCTTTTTATTTACTCCTTATTACCATTTTAAAGAAGCTATCATATTCATTTTTTTGAGCAAAAAAGAAACCCACTAATCACAAAAAACAGAAAAACAAAAAGGATAATGGCAAATAAATGTTACATATAAAGAAGATAAAGAAAAAAATTACAAATAAATAATGACTAAAATTGAGGGAAACTGAGAATTCAATAAAATTTAGCTTGTTGCAGGCTTAGCTCTCTAAATAAAATCCCCGATAGAGTCATTAAGTTGTTACGATATGCCCTTTGCATAACATGCTCCAATTTAAAAACCAAAAGAAAAAGAAATAAAGAGAAAGGGAAGGAGCTCGCCTTTGGTTCATCCTTGATTGGGATTTGGATTAGGTGTGATAAAGTGAAAGTCAAAGGGAGAACCATTGGATGAATCTCTTATTTGACCAATCTTGGATCGCCATCATGAAATAAGCACGACTTGGAGTTACCACAGATTATTTTGGGCTAGGTATGGCTGGATACCTATTAAAACCAATGTTTTCGAGTTATAAAACTTGAAACACCGATTTTACAGACTGTATATACTAGAGTTTGTTTTAAAAAGGGTCCAAGATTGGTTACACGTAAGGAAGGATTAGCACCTCTATGATGCCCAAAATTGGTACCATCAAGCCATAACTTATCAAAGTCTTTGTTTTCTTCAATTTTTCTTGTTGTAATTATTTATGTGTAATCCCTTTTGATAAATGCAAATTTTTAAATATCAAATCTGAGTTTTCATAATAGAAGTTTAATTATCTCTCTATGTAACCCAGGAAATAGGAGGAACATAAAGGATTTAGTAGAATGAGATCTAGATTGATTTAGAAAATGATACTCTACATTAAGTAAGAGGAATACTAATGCAAAACATTGCCCTAGGTTTAATGAAATTTTATTTTTTTAAAGCATGAATGAAAATCATCATCGAGGAGAGAAACAGGTTTATAAGACATAAAGAACATAATAAAAATCACATTATGAATTAATACACAAAGACATAAAAACGAAGGGATAGTTAGGATTTATCTTGTAATTGACCTCGGTTATTGAAGAATAACCAAATTGACAATTTTAAGACCTGTTTGGATTCGATGGTCATCTTAGGCATGAAAATTTTGATAAAAGGTCCGGGGAAGCCTAAGGAAGAGGAAACTTGGATTTTTTACATGTGTTTGAAAAGTGGGGCTGGTGTATCCCCTTAGAGAAAACACGGTTGGAGAATCCTCTTAGAAAAGCGAGGTTAAAGTATCACTTTCAAAAAAGTGAGGTTGAAGCATTACCTCAAAAAAAGAGATTTTTTAAAATCAAAATTTTCATATATTTTGAAGAAAATATAGATCATGGAATTGAAACCCGATAATTTAAATAAGAGATGGAAATTAATTTTCAAAAGTGTTTAGAGTCTTGATCCGAGCCTAAAGACACCTGTGTCATGGCATAAAGATCCATGGGGAAAATTGTTGAATATATTTCGAGTCATTTTAATGACCTAAAGAAATTGTTCGAGAAAATCCTCTTGGCTTTTGTCAAGCTTAACAAAAGTAAGGGACAACATCATGCTATCCAACTCTCGAATATATTTTGGTTTGGACCTAAGATTTCTAGTGGTAAACAAGGTATTTTTGGAAACACAACTCAGTAAAGATTAATGTAAAAATGTTCCAAAAATCCTAGAAAAGCATTTTCTAAGTAGAATTAATTTTTGAAATCGAATCATAGTTGGTATTAATAGCAAATGCTAGAGAAAGGGCCTATAAAATTTGAAAATTGTCTCAGACTCAATTGGGATAGTTATAATTGCAAACAATACCTTTTCAGAATTGGGAATTTTATAAACTTTTCAAGAAAAATTTTTAAAAAATCCAAGAAAAAACATCTAAAGGGTTGTAATTGCCTAAACAGAATAGGATCCTTGATTCCAATAGTTACAAATAGTGAATGTTCGAAAAATCATAACTTCCATATCCACAATGATATGTGGGCAAAAAAGGTACACTGGAAAGTTAATTCAAATCTCTTTCACGAAAAAATGTCCAAAAATCCATAAAAATTAATTGGTGTCTACAAATAGTTTTTCAAATCAAGATTGCAGTGTTGTTAGTGCTGAAATAGGGGTTTCCTTAGGCTTAATGCTTTTACGATCACATGTTAAGGTGTTGGACTTGCAAACATCTAATCACTAAGGTCCATGGTAGTGGAGTAACGGGCCAATCCAACTCTCAAGGAGTAGGTTGCCAAACTGCCTGCTATCCACACCATTAGTCATGACGAAAGGCTTGAAATGATACTTTGAACAAAACACTTAAAAATATTTTTGGTTCTGGTAGCAGTTAAAAATGGAATTTTTTTAGCCTAAAGAGGCCATGGTTCTAAAAATTTGTGCTTGATGTATCCTCGAGATTGGAGAACCAATATATTGAAAACATTTAATCTAAGATAATCCCTATTAATTAAGGTTAGTATAGATTTAACTTGGGGTTTTCAATGAAAACAAATTTTTACAAGCATCATGGAGGCATTTCAACAAATATATGATGAACTAAACTAAGTGCAAATATCAAACATGAACAACCACTCAAAATAACAAACTAGCCATGCACTTTAATAAGGAAATCATAGGGAAAATGAATCTCAAACTATGGTCAAAATCAAAATACGCTAGGTTGAGCCTTTACACATGAAATAAGCTTGTTAAGATGAAAAAAAAATGCAAAAATGCATCAGCACGGGCTGTTTTAATGTCAACAAGAAATATTGCATTCTAGTTCATCAAAACACCATTAAAGCACTAAGAAAGTCATCAAAATCCTAAGGCTATCATAACAAAGCCACAATAATGCATGGAAGCCTTAATAGGGTCATGGAAAAATAGAGGTTCACTATGATGATGATGATGATGAAAAGAAATAGAAAATGAAAGGAAAAAAGATAGAAAATATACCCCAATGGAAGCTTGAACTCCTAGCTATATCTTTAAAAAGCAATCCAGCAATTTTTAACTCACTTTCTTCCTTTTATTTGCTACGGATTAGCAAGAAAGGAATGAAAAGAAAGAGCTTTTGGTTATGGTGGCTATGGAGGATAGCTTTTAAGTTAGACATGCAAGAAATTAAAGGTTTTAGAAAGGTTTTTAGAATAGTGGAAAAAGCTATGGGAATTGAGTTTTTGGGAGAGCTTTAGCTTTTTTTTAGTGGCTAAAGTAAAAATATGGTGTTCTCTCGGTGAAATAAGAAAATTGGATATCTAGTGGTGGATTTCAGCCATTAAAATGACCTAAAGAAGGGGCACATTAGACTTCTGGCATGTATAATATGATGACTCATTGTACCAATATGATGCCTTTTAATATTTGATTGGTTAATCTTGATTCTTACAGGCAAAGAAAACTATGCATTCTCTAATCAAACGAGTAATCACAACTTTTTATTTCATTCCATCAGATTTTTCTCATGAAATGCCTTCATGCCCAGCTTAATAGACCTTTCCAGAATATGTCAATCCAATGTTTAAAACCCAAAAATGTAATCCATAAGATTTACATGAAGATATTCAAGCTTTCAAGTCATGGTATGAAAAGAGAAAACTATCTTGAATGAGGCTAAAAATAGCCTTGTGATTACTCATTCTTTAATCAAATGAGTAATCACAACTTTTTATTTCATTCCATCAGATTTTTCTCATGAAATACCTTCATACCCAGCTTAATAGGCCTTTCCAAAATATGTCAATCCAATGTTTAAAACCCAAAAATGTAATCCATAAGATTTACGTGACCATATTCAAGCTTTTAAGTCATGGTATGAAAAGAGAAAACTATCTTGAATGAGGCTTAAAATAGCCTTGTGTATCAATGCATTGAGCTTTGTATCAATACGTTGAGCAAAAAAACTATAATGTATCAATACTTTAGATCAGATATCGATATAAAGCATAGTGTATCGATACTAATAAGCCTATATCAATAGCAAGCTTGTTTTATCGATACATACACTTCTATATAAATACTTGTTGGCCAAAAATCATGATTTTATGACATAACTCGGTATCAATACAAACATCCTTGGTATTGATACCACTCTTCAAGCATACCATACCCTTTGGTATCGATATAGCTAGAAAGATTTTGAAATTTGAATGACATGGAGCCTTGTATCGATACCTCGCACTTATGTATCAAGAGATACATGCAAAAATTTAGATTTTCCTTAACTTTGACTCTTTGGACCCCTTAACTCAACTTGAGAGCTTCTTCGAATAACCTCAATGGTGCCTCAAAAAATGACTTTTAATAACTTGAATGTTGGCCCAGGCAGGGTTGTAATTATGATGGATATAATTATACCCATGTATGGTTCTCCTCCTTCAACATCAATAATAACCTTAAAAATGAAGTCACAAAAGATAGAACCAAAATAGCCTCTTAATTTAGCCTTGATAAAAGAAATCAGATGCTAATGATTATTGCAATAACCATTAAATTCAAGGGCTTTTTCAAGACTTATATCGATGAACACAAAGACTTAGAAATCATAAGGTTGTTTTTTTTTTTTTTTGGTTATCTTTGTTGTTAAGGCCAAATTGATGACATCATTGTTTAGTTTCTACAATTTTTGAGTAAAAGCAAGTGCTCTATTATTATCGAAATCATTCTTAGAAAAAAAATTAATGGACAATTCCATAACTTTAACACTCTTTTTCATTATGCAAGGTCATAGATTTGATAGTAGTAAGAATAAGATTTTTTTACCATTTCAACATCGAGGCCCTGCATCCTCAAGATAACGATATTTGAGGCAAAAAGCCACCGCATAGTCTTGCAACCATGCTCAATAAGTTGTCAATTGTGCCAATCTTTCTTTATATTATTATGATCGGCATCATTGAGAACCATGATTAATGGTTTGGCCATCCTACTGCTGCTATTCTTTTTTGTCTTAGATTGTGATGTTGGGTTTAGTTGTGTGCTAATTGTGTTGGTTATTTCCCTATTAACCAATGGTGGCTCTATCTTAGGTTTAGTCATAACAACATTGAGATAATAGTTGGGCTAGTAATAGTCATATAATTGTTGAATTTATAAGATAGTTTTGTGACATACCTTTTTTTTAGAAAATTAGAGAAGGTTAAATGTTGTTAGAGTTTGTAGCATCCCTAATCTCAAATTGAACTTGAGCTTCACCCTTTTGACCTTTTTAAGTTAGCAACTTAAGAACTCGCAAAAATGGCATTAGTTATCTGCAAATTTGGCTTTAATAGTTCTTTTTTCCTCTTCCCACCATCTTGGAACCTCATTGTCAATAGCCTTTAAGGCCTCTAGTTATGAGTGCAAGGCTTGGGATTTTTTATGCTATCTAGCTCTACCATTAGAACTTTGTAGGTTTTGTACCAAGTTATCACAGTATGACAGTGGGTATAGCTAAACTAGAGATAGATGAGAGAAAAAAAGTGATAAACCAAAAAAAGAATAAAGAGCAAATTGTATTCATGCTTTTCTTGGCACACTCTTAGTGTCCTTATAAGGCACTACATTATTCCTTTGATTTTACTCGTAATGATAAAAATAAAAATAACAAAATATGACATTAGCATGGTAATATTGTTTATCCTAGGCTTATTTTTGTTATGTCAAGATTATTGCACCAATTTTCTTCTCTTCTTTTCTTCTAGTTTCCAGCTCTTAACTCCTTGCTTAGTCTAGCTGTCACCTTTAATTATTCATTTTTCTTTAACTTAGTATCTAGCTTCAACTTACTAATTGGTTCACCAGCTGACTCTTTTTTTTAACCAATCTTGTAGTTGCCTAGCTAAGTATTATTGCCTATCAGTAGCTAACCTTAGCTTGTCAACTTGCTTTTTTTACTGTAGACTTGTTCTTATTTCTTCTTTCTAGCCTATTCCCTCACATGCAAATAGCAATGGGAACCAGTTCAAGGTTTCGGGTTTCTCTAGTGCTAGCTAAAAGATCATGGATCTTAAATAAGAAGAATATGTTGTTTATTTTTTTTTCAAAGAAAAAGGTTAACAAAATTTAAGGTAAACAAGAAAAAAAGGAAAACCATAAATGCCAAGTACAGAGATTCTTGATTTTTCCTCTTTGGCCGCAATAACTCAAGAACAACTCTTGATCACCAAAGATCACAAAAAATTAAAAGTCAAGAACAACAAAGTGGTGCAACTAATGATATTAGCCTTGGGCGAAACGAAAGAGTTTCTTGAACAAAGGTGGTAGCAACTACATTAGTGATTGGTCGAATTAGGGATTATAAAAATTTTAACCAACCAAATCACATTAAAATGTATTTATATATTGTCATTAGGTTAAGCTATTGAAGATTGGATCAAGATCCATTTAATCTAGTGGTTAGCCCAAATTATTGTCCAATATGTAGATAGGTCTAGTCCAACCAAGATTAAGCTGAGCTATTAACTAATTAGTATCTTGGCTTCCTACCACATTTGTTGGGTGTTGAATCATTTATGCCAAACCTTAATCCATTTCTAATTAGCCTTTCTTCAAAACAAGGCCTATTAGATCAACTAATTAGAGTTTTAGCTAACCTTAAATTTACATGCAAGGCTAATAATTCCTAAGTAATTTCTTGCCTAAGTAAAGCAATTTTACTTCACGTAAATTTAATGAAATAATTATCATATAATTACTTAATTTACCAAGAATAATTATTAAATAATTAACTCAGTAACCAAAACAAAATTTGATCATTATAAAGACAAACCTTATGATATGTCTACTATTAGACATTGTCCTGACAAGTCATAATTATATTTTCTTACCTTATTAAGATATCCCTAATAGATTTCATAAATCTAATTTATATCATTATAAGTCTTAATTGAATTAGTTCAATTAAGTACTTTATTACATACCTTTCATTTCGTACTTAACTAAATCACAGTTTTAATCTAATTAATCTGTCCTATTATGTGTGACCCATTTAGTTCCCAACAAGGTGGCAATGGACATAATTAATCTCATTAATCATGTTCATAAATCAAGATTAAGATCTAGTAAGCCATCAAGACCATCCAAATGTTGAAAAGTCATATATAACCTCATCGAAACACTTTAGTGACTAGCCTATTAGTGCAATTTGATCATCTCACCAACTATACTGAATTAAGCATAAGCATGGTGAACTGGCTACCTAAGCTTCAATCCATATTAGTCCATGTAGCTTATGGTTAATATTATGAATTTAGAGAAATAATTTCTCCAAAATTCATTATGCTTTGGTCAAAGACTTTAATCATACTAACAATAGCCAAGAATAAAAAGGTTACATCTTCGATGGCACTTTGAGTTGATGAATCTTTTTTTGAATCACTCTTCTATCTTCATATGCTTCATGCCATACCCAAAATCACCCTATATTTAGCATCCATCAAAGTGGACCATTTCATGATGAAATCAAAATATGGCACTTCCCGTACAATATAACATGCTATCCCAAGTTAGAGGACTAATAATAGGATTGGCACATGAGAACATGTCTACAGACACACTTCAATGACTAATACCAAATGGAGTTCTCATACTGGCTGTGTTCAGTGAACTTGTTTCCATAAAACAAGGTATAATGTGTGCTAGTCTTAACCATCTTTATACTTGAACATATGAGATCGATTGCTTATTTCATAAGTAAGAAAGTATAACATATGCTAGCCTTAAGCATTACTAATGCTCCATTTTGGCAATTCAATGACTATTTTGGCAATTCAATGACTAGGAATAATTTTAGGAACATGGCTTTGATGTATAAGGATCCCATAATTGTAACTTGCTATAATTCCTTTGCAAGGCCTTTACGTTCTTTGGGCTCCATCCAATTAGTGGTTTCACGATTGTCAATCATGCCACTCATACGAAGGAAAAGTTTGCATCACTTTGATGTAGCAATGGGTTTGCATTATTGATTGTATGCCCCAAAATCCAATCTAATTGGCACTTGAACATATTTACTTACATTGACTTACAATGAAATATTTCAAAATTATTATAAGTGGTTTTTTAATATGGAAAAAGTAATATAGATTACACATATTTAAGAATTAATTATGTTCAAATGAAAAATTACACATCATTCATTCTACAAAAGATATTTGTTTTAAGAGGATGCTTTTCATCAAATAGTTAACTTTTCATGAAAAGGTGTTTTTAATACATGTAGTACGTATAAATACCTTTATTTACACATAATTCAATAACTTTATAGATTCAAGTGCTCATTCTCTTTCACTCTCAAATTTTCTGGTTTGGTTCAAGTGTGTTCAAAAAGAAATTGATATGTAATCTTATTCTTCATCCAGTAGGCATTATATCACCATAGTAGAGAAACTACTATTCTAAGGAAAAATTCCTAAATGTGTCTTGCCTATAACATCTTTTACTTCTAATTCTTCTCCATTATTATTCTTATATGCTTGCTTTAGTCCAACCCCCAATATACAACATAACTCACTACAAGCAATCTCATAATTTTTTTTAAACTTTTATGTAATGTTCTATACAGTACATTATAAAAAATATTTGTAATAATTCAAGTATACTTTTTTTTATAAAAAAATAGTGTGAAACACTTATACTATGTTTGGATAGATAATAATAAAGAAAATGAAAGAAAAAGAAAGGAAAAGAAAGGAAAAGAAAGGAAGGTTGAGGAAAGGAAAGGATACTTTTGTCTCATTCGGATAGTTAAAATTAATAAAGGAAAGAAAAAAATTTTATCAATCATTGTTTGGTTAAAGAGTGAAAAAGAAATGATTTAATATAATAATTTTTTTTAATTATAACCTTTGTTGCCATGTGTCTGCCTTTAAAACTTTGGACACTCCAAAGGGCTTAGCGTGCTTTATTTAAAAATATGTGATAGTTGGTGGTGGTGAGCGTTTGAACTATCCCATGGTCGAGATTTAGATTAGGCATAGTAATATGAAGGAGAGAGAGACCGTCGTTCAAATCGCTCATCTAACTAGTCTTGAATGGCCATCGCAAAGTGGCCATAAACTTGGAGTCGCCACCAATCATTTCAGGCTATGCAGTGTTGGATGCATATTGAAAATGATATTTCGAGTTACAAAACTCAAAACACTGATTTCAAGGTCTACAAAGTCTTAAGATTCATTGGTTGGGTTTGGGAGTTAGTTACGCATAGGGAAAGATTAGCACCCCTATGATGTTCGAAATCGGTATTTACTAACTATATCTAGCTTCAATTTCAGTTAAATCTCTTCCATTTAGTCATTATTTAGATATAATTCCCTTTAATGCATGAAGTTCTGTAAATTGTAAATCCAGGTTTTGAAAGAAAATTTATATCACCTATGTGCTGTGGAGGTATGAGGAACAAAAAGATTTTGGAGAAAATAATTTTTGGATTAGATTTTAAAAATTTGGATATTTCATGTCAAATACTAGAGAGATATATCACTTTGCAATTTTGAAAGTAGTTTTGAAACATATTGCAAAGAGAGAAGTGTTAATAAGACAAAAAAGAATATAATAAATTACGTAAAAGTAAACACACATAAAAACATGAAAAGGAAGGATGATCAAAATATATCTTGGAATTACCTTTCATTATTAAAGAATAACCGATGTAACAACTTTGAGATACGGTTGGATTCAATGGTAATTTAAGGGATGAAAAAAGATTTTAATCAAAACAATCTGGGGCATCCGAAAGAGGGAAAATTTTTGGATTTTTTTGGTAAAAGCAGGGTTAGAGTATTCCTTCAGAGTAATGGGGTTGGGGTATCCCCAAAAGATAAAGTTATGAAAATAAAGAGAGAATTTGAGTTCTCATAATGAAAAACGAGATTAGAGTATCCCCTCGGAGTAATGGGGTTGGAGTCTCCCCTGAGATGAAAATTTTAGATAATTTAAGAAAATAATTAGAAATCTTGAATAAATTCAAGAGAGAAAATTCAAGTTTGTCTTAGTGAAAAATGAGATTGGAGTATCCTCTCGGAGTAATGGGGTAAATACCACTCAGCTTTTTCGAGTGGGTTGATATAGGTTCAATCCCAAAAAATGCAAATCTTCGATATTTTACAAGAAAAGCTTTTTTTAAAAAAAAAAGGATTTTAAAAATAGAAAACCAAAGATTTGTATAAAATATATATTTGACTTAAGCCTTGATCCAAATCTAAAGGGCTTGTGTTGTAGGGGAATCAATCAGATACATTTTGAGACATTCGAATGTCTATATATTAGAAATTTGGTTAAAAACAAAGGACATCTTCACGTCATCTCCCTTCCCAAATTTATTACAGGTCCATCCGAAGGCATTAGGGGGTAAATGAGGTGCTAATGGAAAGATAACTCGATAACATTTAATTAAAAATATTTCAAAAATCCTAGAAAATCATTTTCAAGGTGGATCTAATTTTTGAAGTTAAGTCTGTCTTGATGCTAGCAACTTGTACAAAGAAGAGGGCATAATGGACTTTGGAAAACCATTTCAGGCTTATCCAAAATTGTTAGATCATGAGCAATACCTTTTCGAAAAGGAAATTTCATAAATGTTTTAGGAAAAATATTCAAAAATTTCAAAAAAAATCATCTAATGAGCCAAAATAGCCCAAATAGAATATAGCACTCTAGTTTTAGGGGTTTCGATAGCCAAAGTTTGAAAAATCATAACTCCCTAATATGGAATAATCCAAGGATGAACAAAACACCGTTGGAAAGGTACTGCAATGCCCTTTAAGCGAAAAATATTGGAAAATTCAAGAAAAATCATTTATAACTTGAAAATAATTTTTCAAACTCGGATTATGGTTTTGCCAAAGCAAAAATAGGGGATTATTTGATTTTTTGGTTTTTCAAGGATAGGCTCGAACCTAGGAGGTCCAAACGTCCATGATAAAAAAGAAAACTAACATAGGCATCCTAAATTCATTCCACAACCCCATAGTAGTTCGGGATGATGAAATAACTAGTTGACCATATCACTAAAGAGGGTATAGGACTCAAGATCAAGGCTTAATAATTTAACAAAAGAAATTAGCATTTTATTCCATGAATCCAGACCTGGAAGGTTTAGTTTGTCCTCAAGATTGGAAGACCAATTTTAAGGAAACATTAAATCCATGCTATTCTTCATCTATTGGAGGTAGCATGAACTTAACTTAGGAATTTGTTTTTGAAAATTAGATTTTTATAACAAACAAGCATGCATTTTGACAAACAAATCATGAATAAAATATAACATGCACAAAGATAAACTAGCATTACACATGCAAACACACAAAGATGATACATTAACATGGAAAAGGTTGCAAAGAGATGACAAATAAGATCCATGGAAGTGATATGAACATTTTTAATTGAAGAAAAGTATGTTGAAGCTGTCAAGACATCATTTTTATGTTATGAGACTCCTTAAAATGCAAGAAAATGCATGAACATACTCAATGCATGTTATGAAAACATTCAAACATGTGTTAAGCATATGAAAATAGATGAAACATGATAAAAAAAAAGGACAAAAAATGCATAAATAAGGGGTTTTTTTATGACAAAATGAAAGACAAGATATTTGGCCTACCATGCGAGATCAAGGCATCAAGAGAACATCAACATCCTAAGACTACCACAAACAAAGCAGCAATAATGCATGAGAACATTAGAAGGGTCATGGTAACATAGAAAAGTCACTAAGATGATGAAAATATTGAAAAATCAGAGAATATGCAAAATTAAGTAGAGAAAATATAACAAAAGTTTCAAAATTCAGCCTTTTCTCTGAGTAGCAACTTTGAACTCACCTTTTTTAGGGCTGAATAGTAAAAGAGTAAAGAAAAAAAGGGGTTTTTTAGTTAGGTATGGATAAAGAGGAGTTTTAAAAGGGGATATGAGTGAAATAGAGGTTTTTGGAAAGATTTTCGGTGATGGTTTTGAAGGGCTCCGAGAATGGAAAAAAGTTTTTTATTTTTCGGTGGTCAAGTACTATTAAGGGAATATTTAGAAATTGGTGTTTCTCCACTAAGAATGTGTGTTTTTTTTTTTGGTAAGGTTCCCTTTCGATTGAATCCAAGGTTGGCTTATATAGCCATGCGACTATAAAGATAAAAGATGAAAAGGAAAAGGCATTTTGGGTTTTGGTGCATGTACCTCATGTAAAGATCAGGTACTGTGCTCAGCTGCCATGCAAAACCAATGGTCTGCTAAGCAAAAATAGTGGATCTAGGCTACTTTATGCAGTTGAGCATTGAGAAAGTTTAGCCTTACCCTTTGGCAAATTGCATAATGTTATGAAATATCCTTTGTCATTGACTATTTGGGCCTCAAAATTTTGTATAAGTCCAATCACAAGCCCAAAGACGAAGCCTGGTATGAATTTTGATGATTTTTGGTGCACGAAACATGTTTAAATTGTATTTTAAATCAGTAGTGCAATAGCTAAAAATGGCTCGAACTAGGCAAAAATGCATTTATGTATCTATACAGAACATTGCGTATTGATACACATGGGGCAATTTTTACCCATGAGTATTGATACAATAAAGCATGTATCGATACCAAGAACAAAAATTTAATTCTAGTCTTGAGACTTTGAGGCATGTATTAATACTTCAGGAACTTGTATTGATACTCCAGCTTATGTGTAGATAAAATTTGCCAAAAATCACAACTACAGCTATTGACAAGGTTGTATCAATAAAATCATGATAGGCATTAATACATTTCATTAGGTCTCGAGACCAAACCCCCATATATCGATACTACACATAAAAAGTTAAATTTTTGGCAACATAATAGCCTCGTATCAATACTTATGCACTGATATAACTTGCACGTACCTGTGGCTTCTTAAGTTACCTCACCTTGACCTGTGTACTCATTTGAATGACTCTAATGATATCCCAAATATTGACCTTTGATGCCTTATTTTTACATTTTTCTTTAATGCGACCCATAGGCATTTTAGACATCTTAAAAATTTTTTGCCTAGAGTCGTGTCGCCTAATTATGCTTGGCGACACAGCACCCAGCTGTCACCTCCAGTTTATTTTTATTTTTTGATTTTATCACCTTTCAATTATGTCTTTGGATGCCAAAATTAACCCAAGCAAAATAAAGTGTCTACAGCTACCTCTCTTTGGCCATTGTTGAGTATTAGGAACAAGGAAAAAATAAATAGACATCATTTTGTTTAGGTAGGATGATGGTTCCATGTGCCTACAAAAAATAGTGATCTAGTTAACGTTATGTAAAGATAAGCCAAATATATCTGCAAAAAAAAAAGTAAATTTCAATGAGTTTTGTACGATTTGACCTCATTACTAAGTTATTTTTTAGGTTTAACCCCCAAACAAGAGCCACCAGCTTGTATGGACTTTGAGGTAGGTAGGCATCCTACTCTTTGAGGATTAAAGTAGGTTGTTTTTTGGGTTTGGCCCCCCAAATAGGCACCACCAGCTTCTGTAGGCTTTGACTCAATAAACATCCAGCTTTTTATAGACTGAGGTAGGTTGTTTCTTGAGTTTGACCTCATATTGGTGCCATCGACTTCTATGGGCTTTGATTCAATAGGCATCCAACTCTTTATGGACTAGGTAGGTTGTTTCTTGGGTTTAACCCTAGACAAGTGCCACTAGCTTGTGTGGGCTTTGAGGTAGGTAAGAAAAAGCGTCTAGTTTTTTATGGACTAAGGTAGATAGGTGCCACCAGCTTGTGTGGGCTTTATGGTAGGTAAGAAAAGGTGTCCAGCTCTTTGTGGACTAAGGTAGATAGGTGTCACCAGCTTGTATGGGCTTTGAGGTAGGTAAAAAAAGGCATCCAATTCTTTGTGAACTAAGGTAAATAAGTACCACCAGCTTGTGTGAGCTTTGTGGCAAATAAAAAAAGGTGTCCTGCTCTTTGAGGACTAAGGTAGATAGGTGCCATCAACTTGTGTGGGCTTAAAGGTAGGTAAAAAAAGGCATCCAACTCTTTATGGACTAAAGTAGATAGGTACCATCAACTTGTATAGGCTTTATGATAGGTAAAAACAGGCGTCTTGCTCTTTGAAGACTAAATGAAAAAGAAAAAATCTTCTACCCTTTAAGAAAATGAGTTTAGATATCTTTCTTAGATGATTTTCAATGAGCTCATAAGGTCATGATATTTACTTAGGGCCTTTTAGGGTTTTTTGAAAGCAAAAATTATACCTTAGGTTCCCTACTAATTTGGCTTCTATATGTGAAAGCTAGTACCTTAAGAATGTTAAATGTTATATACTGCATGAGGATACAAATATGTGTTTGGATGATGCAAAGATGATAATTTAAAAAAAAACTAATCTAGTGATCGATTTTGGCCTTCTTTGGATGTTCGCTCTTTTATGGTCTGATGAAGTGCTTTTTTGCCTCGGGGTTATCAGTCATGCTCTAGATTTCTAGAGGCGTTGAATGTCAAGGCTACCTTTTAAAGGTATAAGAGGTTCATGAATGTGGAAGCATAGACTTAAGCTTAGACAGTTCATGCATAGAAACTTTTGTTGCATTGAATTTGGTAAGCATGAAGGATTCCATTTTCCCAATTATGATTCAAAAGGTGTCTTTAGTGGTCTGGGTGGACTGTTCCAAATTTTATTTAAAGATGATAGTTTGAAAAAAACTTTGGCCCTTTGTTTTAGGTTGGGGTTTACTGTGAGGAGGTTTTGAGCATGTTTTCAAAATGTGATGTCCAAGGACAAGATCGATCGTAGCCCCAAGAGTTCATTCTTGGTTTTTAGACATGAAACAAAACTCTTGCACAGTTTCGTCTTTCCAAGTAATGCTAGGAAATCCTGTTATCAGTTTTGTTCATTTATCAAGCATTATCAATTAAATGACAAACATAATGTAACATGGAATACAGGGTTATAAAAAGATTTTGGGATAAATCAAGTAATTTTATTTCATTCAAAGAAAGAGGGTACAAGTTATGACAAACTTTTAAGATTATGAAAGATTTTGAAATAGAAAAAAGATAAGAGAGATCTTCCTAGCTGATTAGCCTCTGATGCTGATTACATGAATCCTCTACTAAGTGCATTCAAAGACTTTCCTCGAGCAATTAACCTTTCTAGTCTTGATTGACTGATCGAGGAATTCTTCGAATTGTCTCACAATGGGATGGTTGCTTTTAAGTTAGGTGGTCTCCATTTTCAAGTACAGGAAATGATGAGATTTGGTGGTGGAGGTTGGCATAGAATATGTGAATTGGGTTATGATTTGGTGTCCTGATCAAGGTTACGATTGTGGGGAAAATTGGTTTTAGGCTGGTGATGGTTTAGGCTTGACTTGGTTTGAATACGGGAGTCCGGTCACTTAAGTTGTCTTCTTAAGTTTCCAGCTTAAGCCGGCTCCTTTTTTGTCTTTTTGTGTTTGTTTGCTTTTTGTTGAAGTGGAAGCAAATGGAGGATAGGACTTTTTTTTCAGGTTTTCATCCTAAAATCCTTTTAGGCATAGTATTTCTTAACAAAATTAGAGTTCACAGGGTTGGGTATGTCACTACCATCCACGTCAGTTAAGATTAGGGCTCCTTAAAAAATACATGTTTTATAACATATAGGCCTTTCTAATTTAAGGTCCATTTTCCTCAAGCATCTTTAAGGATCGAAAAAATTTGTTTAAGTACCAAGTCACTTTCTCAAAATTGGTAAGGATGGACCTTTTTATTATGGGCCCTGATCATGCACTTTTGATATAATTGCCTGTGATAGATGGCTTTGATTCTTTTCTCTTCGATGAGATTGAGCTACTTATATCAGCTCTTAACCCATTCAGCCTCTTCAAGTTGTGATTCCATCAAGACTCTGAATAAAGGGATTTCAATCTCAATTGGTTGGATAACCTACATGCCATAGACCAAGGAGAACAAGGTAGTAACTGTGGAAGTTCGTACTGTTGTGCGATGGCACGTAATCCAAAATACAACTTTCCATGCCAATCTTTGTACATCTCAGCCATCTTTTTTACTATCTTTTTATATTCTTGTTGGCTGCTTCAACTACCACATTCTTTTTCAAATGGTATTGGACAGAGTTTCAATGTTGAATCTTGAATTGAGAGTAAACTGCTTGCATCATTTTGTTTTTTAGGTTATGTGCATTATCAGTAATAATTTGCTCAAGAAGACCATATCTACAAATGATGTCTCATTCATATAAATTTTCATGCAACCGATCTAGTGACATTGGCATATGAATCTGCCTCTACGATTTGGTGAAATAATCGATAGTGACTCAAATAAAGTGATGCCTATTAGAAGCCTTAAGGGTAATAGGTCCAATCATGTCCATGCCCCATATAAAAAAAGGCCATGGAGTGTCATAACATGCGAGGTAAAGGTGGGAAGATTTTGTCAGCATAGATTTGGCACTTTCAAGCATAGTCAATGCAATCCTTTTCAAGAGTCAACCAATAGTAGCCTGATTGTATGACTTGCTTTGCCATTCAGTTTCCATTAGCATACGTATCGCAAATTCCTTACGGACTTCTTCAAGTATTCTTTTGACTTTGGAGGCATCGACACATTGGAGTAGCACCTATCCCAACCTTTCTTGTACAAAATCCCATCATCCAAAATAAAGCTCACAGCTAATCATTGGATGTTTCTCTTGTAAGTTTTGATGGCGTCTTTTGGGTACTGCTGATCCTTGATGTACTGAAGGATGTCATGATACAATGGCAAGTCGTCCTTCTTTTTTTCAACATTTGACAATATGTTAGGGCTATTTAGATACTCATCTGAATAGGAGCAACGTACGATTCTCAACTGACTTTAAACATAAATGATAAGGTGGTCTAGGCGTTAGCAATTTGGTTTTTTTCTTGAGGTAGATGTTGAAAGCTACTATCATCAAACTCTTTTTTGAGCTTCAATATTAGATTCCTGTAATGGATCAGTTGAGCATCAAATGTTTGCCATTCTCCTTTCAATTGGTAAATGATAAGGGCTGAATCTCTAAATACTCGCAGTGTTCAAATGCCTCTTTTAATGGCTGCTTAGAGTCCCATGATGCAAGCTCATATTCAGCTATATTGTTGCTGCAGTTGAAGTTTAATCTTGTAGTGAAAGGGTAATGGTTTCCATCGGACAAGATGAGAATTACCCCAATTCCATGCCCCAATGTGTTTAAAGCTCCATCGAAGTACATTTTTCAAGATGACCCACACTTGACAGTGTTCTCTATCTCAGATATGCACATTAAGTCTTTGTTAGAAAAATCAAAGTCTAAAGGTTGATAGTCATCTATTGCTCAGCTTGCCAAAAAGTTTGCTATTATGTTACCTTTAATGGCTTTCTAGTTCACATACACGATATCATATTCGAAAAGCAAAACTTGCCACTTGGCTAACTTCCCTAAGAAAGTGGAGGCTTCACATAAATACTTGATGGGATTGAGTTTAGCAATTACCGATGCAGTATGGTACAGCATGTATTGTCTTAACCTTCAGGCTATCCAAGTTATAGCACAACATAACTTTTCTACAAATGAATAAATATTTTCATATTTTGTGAACTTCTTGCTCAAGTAGTAAACGGTGTGTTCTTTCTTACCTGATTTGTCATGTTGACCTAATACACAACCTAGTGACTTATCAAAAACTGATAGATATAGGATCAACGACCGACCGAACACTGGTAGCACAAGTATCAGAGGGTTCGATAGGTAATGTTTGACTTTATCAAAAGTTTATTGGCATTTTTCATTCCATTCTCCAAGATTTTGTTTTTGAAGTAGCCAAAAGATTAGATCACATTTGTCAGTCAATTAAGATATGAATCGAGCTATATAGTTCAACCTTCATAAGAAATTTTTTACTTCTTTTAGAGTTTGAAGTGGTGGCAGATTCTGGATGGCCTTGACCTTGTTGGGATCAACTTATATTCCTTTCTCGCTCATAATGAAGCCCAATAGTTTGCTAGATGTGGTGCCAAATGTGCATTTAGCAGGATTTACCTTGAGCTAGTACTTGCGAAGCCTTTTGAAGAGTTTTAGCAAATTGGCCACATGTTCACTCTCTTTTGGCAATTTAGTAATCATATCATCCAAATAGACCTCGATTTCCTTACGCATGGGATCATGGAACAATGTTACCTTCGTCCTTTGGTAGGTTACCGCAGTGTTCTTGAGCTCAAAGGGCATCATTTTATAGTAGAAAATGCCCCACATGGTTACGAAGGTGGTCTTTTCCATGTTTTCAGCTACCATTTTTATTTGGTTATAGCTCGAAAATCCAACCATGAAGGAAAATGGTGTATTTTTTATTGTTTTGTCTACTAGGGTGTCAACGTGAGGTAAAGGGAAATTGTCTTTTGGATGGCTTAGTTTAGATCCCTATAATCTACACACATCCGTACTTTACCATCCTTCTTAGGAACTGGGACTATATTGGCTACCCATTTAAGATATTTGGCTACCTCGAAAAATCTTGCTCAAATTATTTTTTTACTTTTTCTTTGATCTTTAAAAGCATTACAGGTTTCATCCTTAGAAGCTTTTATTGACAGGCTTAAACTTAGGTTTGAAAGGAAGTTTATGGACCATAATATTGATGTCTAATATGGGCATGTCCTGGTAAGACCAGGTGAACAAATCCCAATATTCTTGGAAGAGACTTATTAGTTCGGCTTTAATTAATGGTTTTATGGAGGTTTCGATTTTGACTTCTTTTTTATCTTCTTCAGTTCCAAGGTCTATGGTTTTGATGGGTTCTTCATAAGCCAATATATATTTTTGTCCTGTTCAATTAGTCTTAATAGGTCTAGATGTATAGGGTCTCTTCAGAATTCTCTTCAGACTCGACCTTAGCGCAAATTGGTTGCTCGAAATTGATTTTCGA
Organism: Adansonia madagascariensis; assembly: GCA_038381835.1. Classification (NCBI taxonomy): domain Eukaryota; kingdom Viridiplantae; phylum Streptophyta; class Magnoliopsida; order Malvales; family Malvaceae; genus Adansonia; species Adansonia madagascariensis. Next base: position 138,439 of record JBBYHL010300644.1, read on the forward strand.
AGTTTCAATATGAATATTCATGCCACATTCATTGGGGTACCTGGAAATATGGAAAACAATAGTATAAGTGGAAAATATGTAGACAAAGGTCTAAGAGTTAACAAGAACTATGAACACAAAGGTTGAAATACACAATGCTTAATCATTTTCATTGATAATACTTAATAAAAGATGCCCATACAAAGGATCCTACAATGTTTTTAGGTGGAAGCATATAGGTTTGGTTCATACCATTACTTTGAAACAGACTTGAATAATACAGGAATCTCAGTTTCAGTCCAAATACTCGAAACAAATCCTGAAGGGCACATACCAGTCTTTAGGCTTGTCACTGAAATCTTTAGCTTATCAATTGCATTGATAGAAAGATCCTTAAATGCCTTGTTTAGTATGAGTATAACATTAGCGAAGCCAGTATTCACATGTCCTTATGGGCAAAAACTTTCTGGAAGTGGCCAAATATCATCGGTTTATAATTCATGTCTTATCCTAACAGACAAGTCATCTTTTCTCATAGTTCTTCTAAGCTTGTTTTCTTTTTTGCTGTGGACTGAGCTTGAATCCCAATCCTCTTTTATCAACTTGGTTGACAACTTTCAAGGCTTTAGCAATCCCTTACAGGTGTTTTCTGAGTCTCTTTCCAGCCTGGGCACCTTTGTCGATAGTTAACTTTAGACCCATATGAGTGCTCTTGGATAGCAAGGCTTAACTATTAGCAACCCTTCCTTAACATTAATAGCATTGACAAACTCAAAGGATTGGAAATAGGATTCTAGAATATCTTCATCATGTTTGACATATAGGGCATTAGTTGAGGTAGCAGCAATGATATCTTCTTCTCCTTTGAGACTGATAACTTTGTTCTTAATGAGAAATTTTAACTTTTGGTGTAAAAATGATGGTACTGCCCTTGTAGAGTGAATCGAAGGCCTTCCCAATAAGTAGTTATATGACGGAGCACTATCCATCATATGAAAGTCAACCTCATAAGTACATGGGCCAATTTGGAATAGAATGGTGATGTTTCCCATAACATTTTTTCAAGTTCCATCGAATGCTTATGCAATCATACAACTATTCTAGATATGAGATGCTTTAATGAGGAGCTTGTTCAAGCATGACACGGGCATACATTTAGAGCTGACATGTTATCAATGAGCACCTTGGGTAATGTGGTGCCTTTACAATATGTAGGGATGTGAAGGGCTTTGTAATTTCATTTTTCTCTATGCGAGATTTCATCATCGCTGAAAGATATGTAATTATCGATAGTGATGTTACTCACTAGGTGATCTAACTGACCTATAGAGATGTGAAAAAGGGCATAGGACTCATTCAAAATCTTGAAAAGGGCATTCTTATAAGTTTCAGAATTCAACAGCAGTGATAACATAGATATCTTAGCAGGTTGCCTATTCAACTGATTGACGATGATGTATTTGTTGTGCTTGATGAACTTAAAGAATTTCATAACTTCTTTCTCATTCACTAGCTCCCTAACAGCTACAAGATCCAAGTTCTTTATTGCAGATTTCAGTGCTTAATGAATAAGACTAGTATTCTCTTGCTGAGTTTCATTTTTTGATGCTGTTGGGGCGTAACATATGCCACTTTGAGTTAGGTGGCTAACCCCTAAAAAGTTAAAATTTATGGCTTGCTGACTAGATTCTTAAATGATTAAGATTTTGTTTTCATAGTTCCAAGGAATAGCTTTATTATCCTTATAAGGCAAAGAGGATGGAAGTTGAATGATCATCTTTGCAGAGGCTGAACAAGGGCAACTTTGACTCTTGGTTGGTTGTCAAACAAGATCAATGGCCTTTTAATCTTGTAAGAAGGATTGCCCATTTCTTTTTCCATAGTGTTAATAAATGATGTTGCATTTGTAGACTCGGTATGCGGGGTTCACTTTTCATCATAAAATTTGATGCTACCCTCGTTCATCAGTCTTTGAACCACAGCATGAAACTCTTTGCATGTTTAGAGAGTATGGCCATAAATAGTATAAAAATTGCAGAAGTCATCAATTTTTTTCTCTATCTTTTTGGCTGAATTAATCAATTTAGCTTGCACCAAGATTTGCCTAACCAAATTCATTGGCGTTTTAGCCTCCTCTATGTTTTCTACAATCTCGCAGTTATCTTCAACAACCATTTTACTTAGATCTAACTCAACATAAGTTTGAGATGAACTAGCTTCAATGCCAAATTTTGGCTGTTAACTAGCCTTCATTTTTCCTTTCCCTTTACTTTTGTAGATATTTTTTTGGCCCAATTCATTTTTCATAGCTTTACTATTCACTTCCCAAAGCACGACTACGTTGCGAAGCTCCTCGAGAAGCTTTTTGCTATCTTCTCGTAATAAGAGGCTTGCAATCTGCTAATGAATTTGACAGTCATCTCTTTTTCTATCAATAAGAGGTGAATCTGGGTAGCCTCTTCCATCCATCTCGAAGCATACTACCTGAAGCTTTCATCAATTCTCTTTTCTATGCTTATAAGAGATAGATAACTTAAGATCCTATCATTTGTATGCCTCTCCTAATTTGTGGCATTAATAGATGGACTGATGTGTTCATCCCACTCCTCATAGAACTCATTCTTGGACCGATCTATGATCTTTTAGATCATTTTTAAGAACAATGGGCAGTGTTGCAAATAATGCCCATGACCACAGTGGCAGCAAGATGGCCTAACAATTTTTTTGCTCTGATATTTGATGAGACTATTCTGACCCTTACAAAAGCTTGCTAGACATTATTCATCAGTGTTTTGACTTCTTTAATGCTTACTTTGACCCAACAACTTTTCCCATCGATTATCACATTCACTCTTGATTTGGCATGGTCAAGGAGTAGATTGGCTTCAACATTTGGTCAGGCCCTTGCTCGACCTTGATCACTCTTTTTCCTAGCAGACCATGTTCATTTCTCTTAAATGAGATGTAATTCTCAATAGAATGGCCTTGTACTACAATGTGGTACTCATAATAGGCATTCTTAACATACTATCTGGGGTACAGTGGTGATCTTGGGTTTGTGAATACTGGGGCCACTAATTGACCTACCAATAAACTAGAGTAGATCTCTTTATAGGAGTAAGGGAATGGCTCAAAGTGCTACCCTTTCTCGGGTGCTTGTTGATTGTTTAGAGCCCTTGCATTATTCATGTTGCGAGGTTGTGGACTCTAGGTCGCATTTTGAATAGGATTTAGTGCAAAGCTCATTGTTAGAGCAAACTCGATGGCATGAACCGGTTATGGCACGAGTGAGTAAGGGTTAAGACCTAGATTCAACATGTTCGAAAGGTATATAGCCTATGCTAGATGCGAACTTTGATTAAACCTAGCATGAATTTTGCCAACAGCATTCATCTCCTTCTTTTTACCCTTATTTACTGACTTTTTAATTGATCTGAATAATTCTCCAATGGATATCCTATAACTTTTGATAGTGTTATCAATCATTTTACCCGATATAACCATATCAGTAAAATTTTTTGTGGCATTTTCAACTATTCTTTCATAGTAGAGAGCTTGTAAGATGCTGACAAACATGACTATTATTTCTTTTTCAATCAAAGAGGGATGAACTTGAGCTGCCTCTTCTCTCAACCTTTGAGTACATTGCCTAAAGCTCTTAGAAGATTTTTTTTTCCATGTTTATAAGGGAAAGACGATCTGAAGCCCAATTGGACACGTGCTTATATTGTTCAAAGAAAGTGCGTGCTAAATCTACCCATATCTGAATTCTGCCCCAGTCATTGAATAGCCCTATATACCATTGAATAGTTACCCCAGTCAAACTATCCTAAAAGCAATGAATCAATAGTTTCTCGTTTTCCTCATAGCCAGCCATTTTACCATAATACATGAGAAAGTGGACAGGGGGTCAGTAGTCCTATTGTTTTTTTCAAAATCAAGCACTTTTAGCTTAAGCGGGATAACAAGACTCAAAACCAGCCCAATGATTTTGCATCCAAGATCCTAAATTTGTCACTTCCTTTAATAGCTTGAAGGCGCTTCTCCAATGACTAATTTTTATTCTAGTCTTCATCGTTTTCTAATGACCTTTTTGCTTTTTCTTATTTTATTTGTTCATCGAGGTTTGGGACTATGAGCCTTGCTGCTAAAGAGCCTACACCCTGAAATCTTTGAACCAGATGAGATGTTGTTGTAAGGTTGACGTAAATAAATGGCTCAGTTGATTGGATATTTGTTGTTGGAGGATATTATCCATACAATGGCCCTTCCTAAGCATTAATGGCTTTGGTCCTACCATCCGAATCGCTTTCATGATTGGTTGGTTATTTTCCCACATTGACTATGCTTGTTTACTCTTTTTCCTTTAGAGCCATGAATAATAGCTTAGTTAACTTGGCAATCTGAGCGTGGAGTTCTTCATTCCTAAAGAGTGATTGCTCTTGAGACTCCCTATAAATGAGTTTAAGTCTCTCAATATGGGCTTAGTGATCATTTTTCATTGCTTTTTGATGATTGCGAGTGTTATATTGAAGATAAACTATAGATTTCATGTTTTGGAGCACCTTCACTTTAAATTATTACCAGATTAGGCTTTTATAATGTGTCATGAATATGTTTGATGCAATGAAAGTGAGCATGCGATCATGAAGATAGAGTACTATTAACATGAATAAAACAAATAATGAAGGAATTAGGTTAGTCATGCAAATGCAAAATGGACAATTGGATTAAGGGGCAACTTGACCAACACCGTTTTTCATTAAAGCAACAGAATATCTTAATGACACATGATTACATTTAGAAATGCCTAACATGATTACATTGCCTGATTACATACTCTAAGAAATATAATAGTTATTATTCATGGGCTCTGATCAGCAAAATATTGCATGTCAAGGATCGTGCCATATCTATCATGTATTTAGCTTTTAACTAGCCCGTCTGAACTTGCTTGGTGGGATAGCGGTAATGATCTTAATGGTTTTGCCATGCTTAATCAATCATCTATAACCACTCTTGCTCTCGCTATTCGAAGGCTCTTGCTAGTTCATTGATTTGTTCTTAGTGAGCTTATAGAGAATGCTCTAAATGTTGGATTCTAAGTGTTAAAGTCACATTCTTGACATACCCCAAATCCTAAACTCAAGCTTTTAATTATCCATTCTTTCCCTGATAGGTTAATGCGAGGGCACGAGTTCTAACGAGCTTCTCTCTATTAGCCCCAACCTATTTTTTATGTTGGTGTAGTTTTTTCTTAAGAATATTAATTTCTGTTTCTTACTTAACTGATGATTTTCCAAGGTGTCGACACTTGCTTACTTGGCTGAGTGCCACATAATTTTTTCCTTAAACTCTAGAGATCTTCCTTAAGACGATTCTTCTCTTTGACAGCTTAGTTTACCTCACCATCCCAAAGGTAAAGGTCTATTTCTAATTGATTCTTCCCTTCTTTTAGGTGAGCGATCTCTTTGGCAAAGGTCGTTTTTGCTTGATCAAACTCTTACTTGAGCAATTCAATCTTAGAGGGAAATTCACCAACTAGTATTTGTGATGTCCCAATATTGAACAGGGTAAAGCATTATTAATGCGATGGATCTTTCATTCATCATATCCTAAGGTCATACTACTCCCTCTCTAATATCTCTCCATGCATGGGTTTGTTTCTATGCATGAAAGGCTAGTTGAACTTTCAACCTGTAAGTAGGCTCACTATAGTTAAAATCCTATAACTCTAGGTTTTGGATGAAAGGGATGAATTGTCAATACTAAAATTACCAGAGGGCCAGAATGGGTGCATAACTAGTGTTTTCACATAATCCCATGAGCCACTCATAACTATAATCTCCGCATCGGTATATAATTGTTTATGGTGAAAACTAAAAGGCTTTTCATGCCACCTCTTCTCCTTTAAGGTTTCAAAATTTCTAGACCCATTGCTCTTTGGACTTGTTCTGAGGCCATTCCTTCTCGAAGACCTTGGAGATAGGGCTGAAGTTAGGTAAGATGTTGCATGACATTTTGCTTTCTTAAGGAAAAAAATGACTGATGAGCCAAATATGAAAGAGTGGTGCACATCCGATGAAGTGGCCCGTACCCATTTCTTGCAATAACTGAGAGCTTGAATAGTTTCGGCAATGATAGCCATTGCAGGATTGATGTTGCAACATAATCGAAAAAAGAGATATACTACTATAGCTTCAACATAGCCTAATGTTTTCAAAATTATGACCAAACCATATATCACCAGAGCATAGATATCTTGAATCTTTCAGAGGTCAACGGTATTCGCCATTGCCTCCTTTAAACTAGCCCATAAGATGCAGTTACTATTCCCCTTTATCTTGATATGACTCTCAATCCAAGTCTCCAATGCACTGAGAATCTAGACTAATATTTTCATGAAAGTTAGGGGTTAAAAGCCTTGCAATATATTCTATCAACCTTCACCTTCTCAATGTTAAGTAACACAATGCATTGGTCAACTGTGGGGACCAAATTTTCATGATTAAAAGAGAAACATCGATATCCTGGGTTCTAAAACTGAGATGCTGCTTGCAATAGGCTGACACCCAAACGGACTTGGAGCAAAAGAGCAATATCTGTGTATCTCTTCATGAATAATACCTTCTCTATATTATCCTAACTGGTTTACACATACTTTAGATCTTGCCAGTTATTCTAATAATACCCTATCTTGACCCTTGCATGCACCATCTTAACATATTGGGGTTTTAGGATGTCCCTATTTTCACATTGCTAGCGCTTTGACCATGCTCGGACTTTCTCAAAAGGCTTCAGATCTGAAGTAAACTGTTGCCCCATGACAGATACCCCTTGATGAACACTAAACCATTGGTCGATTGCCCCATGATGATGATGATTATGATGAAATGATGCATGCATGCAAAAAAAGGTAAGAAGGGAAATAAGTTAGTAACCATATGAAATAATAGGCACAAGGATAAAGGAATAAAAGAATAGCAATAAAAGTGCATCACAAAATTTGCCCTAAGAATAGATGGTATGATGCCTAGGGGCAGACATGATGGTCATGAATGTTGAGACATTAAACGGACAACATAATGGCATGTCCATGTTGACCATGTCATTAAAGAGGGTACTGGACTCTCTACATCCATAGAGTAGTTTGGGACGATGAAATAACCCGTTGACCACGTGACTAAATAGGGTATTGGACTCAAGATCAAGGTTTAATACTTTGACAAAAGAAAGTGGCATTTTATTCCATGAATCCAGACCTGAAAGGTTTAGTTTGTTCTCAAGATTGGAATACCAAGTTTATGAAAACATCAAATCCATGATATTCTGTATGTATTAGAGGTAGCATGAACTTAACTTGGGGATTTACTTTTGAAAATCAGATTTTTTATAACAAACAATCGTGCATTTTGACAAATAAATCATGAATAAAATACAACATGCATAAAAATAAACAAGTATTATACATGCAAACACACAAGGATGACATTTTGACATGGAAAAGGTAATAAAAATGGAAAGAGATGACAAATAAAATGCATGGAACTGATATGAACATATTTACGTGAAGAAAAGTATTTTAAGTTGTCAAGACAGCATTTTCATGTTATGAGACTCCTTAAAATGCATGAACATACTCAATGCATGTTACGAAAACATTCAAACGTGTGTTAAGAATATGAAAATAGATGAAACATGACAAAAAATGCATAAATAAGGGGTTATTTTGATGACAGGATGAAAGAAAAGATATTTGGCCTACCATGCAACATTAAGGCGTCAAGAAAACATCAAACATCCTAAGACTACCATAAACAAGACAACCATGATGCATGAGAACCTTAGAAGGGTCATGGTAACATAAAAAGTCACTTAGATGATGAAAATGTTGAAAAATCAGAGAATATGCAAAATCAAGTAAAGAAAATATACCAAAAGTTTCAAGATTCAACCTTTTCTCTAGGCAGCAACTTTGAACTCGCTTTTTTTTAGGGTTGAATAGCAAAAGAGTGATGAAAAAGGGAGGTTTTTTAGTTAGGTATGGATAAAGGAGAGTTTTAAAAGGGATATGAGTGAAATAGAGGTTTTTGGAAAGACTTCTGATGATGGTTTTGAAAGGCTCCGAGAATGGAGAAAAGTTTCTTGGTTTTCAGTGGCAAGGTAATATTAAGGGAATATCTAGAAGTAGGTGTTTTTCTACTGAGAATATGTGTTTTCTTTTTTTTGGTAGGGTTCCCCTTTAGCTAAGTCCAGGGTTGACTTATATAGCCATGTGACTATAAAGACAAAAGATGAAAAAGTAATGGCATTTTAGGGTTTTGGTGCATGTACCTCAAGTAGAGATCAGGTACTGTGCTCAACTACCATGCAAACCCATTAGTTTGCTCAGCAAAAATAGCGGATCTAGGCTAATTTATGCAGTTGAGCATTTGGAAAATTTAGCCTTACCTTTTGACAAATTGCATGATGTCATGAAATGTCCTTTCTAATTGACTATTTGGGCCTCAAAGTTTTGTTTAAATCCAATCACAAGCCCAAAGACAAAGCCTGGTATGACTTTTGAATATTTTTGTGCAAGAAACATGTTTAAATCGGATTTTGATTCAGTGGTGCAAGTGCTGAAAAATGGCTTAAACTGGGTAAAAATGCCTTTATGTATCAATACAAAATATTGTGTATCGATACACAGGGCAATTTTTACGCATGAGTATCAATACAATGAAGCATGTATCGATACTAAGAACAAAACTTTGTTTCCAGCCTTGAGACTTAGAGGTATGTATCGATACTTCATGAACTTGAATCGATACTCAAGCTTGTGTATCGATACATTTTGCCAAAAATCATAACTATAGCTACTGTCAAGGTCTGTATCGATACAATCATGATAGGTATCAATACATCTCATTAGGTCTCGAGACCAAACCCCCATGCATGGATACTGCACATAAAAATTTGAATTTTTGGCGATGCAAAAGCCCCGTATCAATAGTTATGCACCGATATAACTTGCACATACCTATGGCTTTTTGACCTACCTCACTTTGACCTATGTACTTATCTGAATGACTCCAGTGATACCCTAACTATTGACCTTTGATGCCTTTTTTTTTTTACATTTTTCTTTAATGAGACCCATAGGCATTTTATACCTCCAAAAAAAATTTTCACCAGGTGACATGGCACCAGATAATCAACCCCAGTTTATTTTTATTTTCTGATTCTATTACCTTTCAATTATGTCTCTGGATGCCAAAAATTGACTCCAGACAAAATGAGGTGTCGACAACCTTTTTATAAAATAACATATGATATTATTAATTTGATATGAATTTAAAAAAATTAATTTTTTTAGATAATTCATTGTGCGTTTTATCATTGTTATGAATAATAAAATATACATGAATGTCAATATTAACATAAATAAACATATGTATAAATAAATTTAACTATTAAGCTTTAATTATTTGGGTACTAAAAAAATGTATTATAAAAAACCTATAAAAATTAAGCAAGGGGAGGAAATATTTTGATTCGATAGAAAGTATTTCAACTTGAATGTAAAAAAGTTAAAAGAAAGAATACTAATTTATGTCAAATCTGAAAGGATAAAAAAGATATTTTACATATTAAAAAAGGTTTAATTTTTTCCTTCTATTTACCCTAAATTGCGTAAATAAAAATTAAGCATTTCAAAGGAAAGTAAGGAACATAGGCTTAATTACCCTAAATTGTCCTTACTCTCCCTTATTTAGAAAAAAAAAAAGTCCGAACCATACTTCACTTTTCTTTCCTTCCCCTTACCTTATTCCAAACATAGGCTTAATTGCAAGTAAAACCTTTTTATGTCGCAAAAAGGATTTTGGTAAAATAAATTGTTTGTGCTATTTTAAATGAGTGTTGCAAAAGTTTGTGCAACAATTGTAATTATTAATTATTTTCTTGTTGCAAAATATGGTTTATAATAACCTATTGCAATATAATATTTTTTTTAATATTTCAAAAAGATATATTTTGCAACATTGTTAATTAAAATTACCTTTTTTTTTGTTCCTAAGTCTTTTGATTCAAGGTAACTGTACCAATCACTCTAGATTTTGCCCTAAACCTTCAAAAAAAATTGTATATTACGTTGAAATCGGAATATTAAGTAATAATTTTAAGAGAAGAGTTATTGGGGAAATTCTAGAGTCAGCTCTTTAAAATAAGCTTCCCATCAGCTTTAAGTGATATGAACCTTTGGATGTAAATTTTGAATCTCAACCGTTGGTTTAAAAGGAAAAGAAAAAATGCATTTCACCCATTGACCCGGTAACTTTAGGGAGAATTTCATAAAAGTGATATAAAGTAATAATTTTTACAAAAATGCAAAACAAAAAACTTTATTT